>JANAVB010021800.1:10815704-11035704 GCA_029216955.1 Iris pallida | reverse complement strand
ACCCATCCTGTGTTTTCAGTTTCCACCATAGCTTTGCCGTGAACGCGTCCATAGTCTCTTTCAGACTTCTAAGCCCTAATCCTGCTTCAGCAATAGGCTTAGCCATAGTATTCCAGCTCGACCAGATGTGCTTTTGAACACCATCAGTTGTACCCCAAAAGAACCGAACAAACATGTCCTCAAGCTTATTAAGGACTGATTTCGGTGGATTACAGGCTGCCATCGTATACATGGGAATAGAAAGCAATACAGATTTTATTAGAGTTAACTTTCCCCCGTATAAAAGAATTTTCTATTGCCACCCATATATATATATATATATATATATATATATATATATATATATATAGTTGTTATATCGTCACGGAACCCTAAGGCTCCTCCCTCTCCACCCTTGACCCCGGTATGGCCACTGGCCGTGCCGACGTCCCCCTCGGGGCTGCCATACTACTAGGATGGTAGTACCGCTCCCCCTCCTTGTTTCACACCGTCGCCCTAGAGTTCCATGACCTCTCGATCATTCGCAGAGGAAGTGGGCGGCCAGGCACCATCTTCTGCGCCGCTCATCCCCCCTCGATCGGTCTCCACCTTTAAGGGTGCTCCCTCAATCTCCTTCTCAGAGCAGGAAGAAACTGCTCTAGCTTCTCCACTTCGCTTTGCGTTGTTTGGGAAACTTTCTCAATATCGTCCACCTATTGATAAGATCCGCAAAGCTCTTGCGGAGTTTGTCTTCGATGGTTCCATTAATGCTGGACTTATTGATGCCAAACATATACTCATACGTCCCTCCTGTGAATCTGACTACCTACAACTTCGATCGAAGGACACGTAGTACATTACTCGAGCTCCGATCAGGATCTTCAAATGGGATTCCTATTTCTCGCCATCACAGGAATCACCCATCATCCCGGTCTGGGTTAATCTACCCAATCTTCCTCATCATCTATATGCCAAGGAAGCTTTATTTGCTATCACGGAAGCCATAGGTACACCCCTCAAAATAGACAAAGCTACAGCAGATCTGTCTCGCCCAAGTCTTGCCAGAGTCTTTATTGAGGTAGATGCTTCTAAACCTTTACAACAAAAGATTCGCATAAACATGCCGCGAAACAGAAGCTTCTGGTAACACATAGAATATGAATCCTCCCATATATATTGCTGAACATGCCTCCATCAAGGTCACTCCACGGAGTCATGCAAAACCAAACAAAAAGAGGAAGGAAAAGAGATTGTTGTTCAAAAAGAGGGACATGTGATCGTTACTCGCATACTGCCTCGAGGGGCACATGCTACTATTGGAGAACCATCCGATCAATCTCGTCCCATAGCTGCAGCTGAGTCTATTCCTCCTAATCCCATCCACCAACAGGAGCCTCTACAAATGGATACCACTCGAGTTCCTAGCCGTCAACCAGAGGCAAATCAGACTTGCCCGGACATCAATGCAGACATCATTCCGCCAGCAATGAATCCTCCATTAATTCCACCTGACCCCCCATCGAGGGACGATGCGACACTTTCCACTCCAGACCCTCCCGAAGATCCATCCGAACCGAGGGGCGATGTGACACTCTCCACTTCAGATCCTCCTGAGGATCCAACCGAACCTTGTTTACAAAATAAGGGTGCAAGTGAAGGAGCTGAAGAAAGAGAAATACTGGGTCAAAACTGGGCAGACATAGCCGAAAAAGAAGAAACTAAAGCTACAGAGGAGATCGCGAAGGATGTCGAAGAGGATGAAGAGGCTACAGTCCGTCCCCCTCAGTCGACACGTAAGAAAAAAGCCCCGCCTCCGTTAGATAGAATCCTGCGGTCAGGGTCCCTTAGCACTTCAACTGGTACCCAGAAGCAAACCCTTAATTTTTAACTTCCTTATTTGGAATGTTCGTGGGATCGCTAATAAAATGACAATCAAAAGGATCGAAAACTTACTTCGGATCAACAAGATTTAACTCCTTGCAATCATAGAACCAAAAGTTTCTACAGCTCAATTAACAGCCTTCCAAATCAAACTGGGTTGCCAACAATCGATATCCAATGAAACAGGCAACATCTGGATATTTACTAGGGCTGGTAGATCTATGAAGATGGTATAATCTTTTGATCAAGCTATCACAATTCAGTTTGCCAATAACTTATTGCCTACAGAAGTTCTCATATTCATCGTTCATGGTCACAACACCAAGGAAGGTCGGATAGAGATGTGGGAGAGACTTCAAAGCATTCAATCATACCATAATATCCCTTGGGCAGTTGGAGGAGAATTCAATATTGTCAAGAATAGGGAAGAGAAGACAGAAGGGTTGGCCCCGAGCCGCCAGGCCATGAACGATTTCAATAATTTCCTTACGGCTACGGGACTGATTGAACTGCCATACACGGGGAGTATGTTCACTTGGATCAAATCGGAGGGGGACAATCAAGGTTCCAGGTTAGATCGTATGTTACTGGACAAAGACTGGTTATCCATTATACCTCTATCGGTTGAAGAACATCTCAACCGTAATGAATCAGATCACGCTCCATTGCTCATCAAGTTCAAAGTAGCTATGGCGAGGGTAGACACGCTTTCAGGTTCTTAGACTTCTGGGTTACACATGCTAAATTTCATCAGATAGTTGAGAAAGCCTGGCATTCGGTGTATCATATTAATGCTCTAGTAAGGGTTGCCGATAGGTTGGTGGCTTGTAGGAAAGCTCTATCGGGCTGGAGTAATGCCACATTTGGAGACATCTTTCAACAGGTGAAGGCTGCAGAAGATGCGGTGTTAACTGTGGAGATAGCCTAGAACAAGATAGCTCAGAGCACTATCGCGAACATCTGCATAAAATAAGAGCATTATTGAAACAACGACTTTCATATGAAGGCTCATACTGGAGACAGAAGGCTAGACTGAGATGGGACTTGGATGGCGATCGAAATACTGCTTATTTCTATGCATGCGTTAAGAGTAAGAGAAGAAAGCTGCGCGTCCATTCTATTAAGAAAGAAGATGGAGCTACCCTTACTGAGCTACCCGAGATTCAAGCATCAGCTAATGATTACTTTGTGACTCAATTCTTGAGTGCAGTCCCGGTAACAGATGAAGATTTGATGAGCTGCATTCTCTTCTTGATCGGGGCTGATGAAAACTTATATTTGACGGCAGCACCAACAAAGGAGGAGCTTCCATCTACAGTCAAAGGAATAGGCTCAAAGAGTGCAGGGGGTCCGGATGGATTCACACCCCAATTTTTCCTCACATCATGGTCGATCATAGAAGAAGATATACAGGAGGCAGTAAAATTATTCATGGATGGCTTTGCACTCCCCAAAGCCATTTCGAGTACATCGCTTATTCTGATCTCGAAGGTAAAGAATCCAAATTCATGGTCGAATTTTCGTCCGATCAGTTTGTGTACTGTCATGAATAAGATTATATCCAAGTTATTGGCAAATAGACTTGCATCCATCCTCCGTCGAATTATTTCTCCGAAGCAGAGCAGATTTGTCAGGGAAGGGAAATAGTGGACAATGTAGTCCTGGCACAGGAGATGATGAGCATGATGCGGATCAAAAATAGAGGAGGCAATATAGCGATAAAATTAGACATGGCCAAAGCATATAATCAACTTGATTGGGGTTTCTTGACGAAGGTTATGAGGATATTTGGTTTCAATGAGGTATGGATTAATATGATTTTTTACTTACTAAATATTGTTTGGTATTCGACAATTATCAATGGGGAATCCTCTGGTTTCTTCCATGGATACCGAGGTGTTCGCCAAGGCGATCTATTATCTCCAGCTCTCTTCATAATAGCTGCAAAAGTCCTATCTCGAAATCTCAATAAATTGACTGAGCTTCCTTCGTTTCATCATTTTTACTCACCCAATGGTTGTCCGACAGTTACATACCTTGCATACGCGGATAATATTCTGATATTTTCAGCAGGAGACGTATCTTCTATTCGATCATTGAGAGAGATGCTGGAGAGATATGAGGCAGCTTCCGACCAAAAGATCAATTCCTATAAGTCTTCTCTATATGTGCATCCGAATTTTTCTGGAACTCGAGAGGCTGAATTACGTAATATTACTGGGTTTCGATCTTCAAACCCCCCATTTTCTTATCTGGGATATCCTCTTATTTCAGGGAGGAAAAATGTCAGCATGTTTGAAGAACTCATATCTAGGGTCAGGAGCAGAATTGATGGATGGCAACTGCGTCTCCTATCGTACGGTGGTAAGCTTGTACATCTTAAATCAGTACTAACTTCTATTCCTATGTATACACTGGCGGCCTATAATCTACCTAGGGCTATTATAAAGCAACTAGATATGATGTTCTCTCAATTTTTCTGGGGATCGAAAGAAGGTATGTACAAACACACCTGGCTTGGTTGGAGTAAAATGGCAAAACCCTATGAGGAAGCAGGACTCGGGCTCAGAAGTATGGAAGAGATGATCAATTCATTCTCAACAAAACTATTGTTGAAATTAAAGACTCAGAATGGATTATGGGCGACCTTCATCAAAGCTAGATATTATAAATTTGTGTGTCTGGATACAGTTCAAGCCAACTCTAACGCATCCCCAATATGGAAGAGGCTTCTACATGGTCGAGACTTGGCGAACCACCTCATCGAGAGTGATCCCACACACATTACCAGATGGAGATGGAGCCCTTCTAGATCAGGTACATTTTCAGTATCATCTGCTTGGAGGCATACTAGAGTCCTAAATAATAGATGTCCAGACTTCACTCATATCTGGAATACCTTTATTCCTATTACATGGTCAGTTCTTGGGTGGCGTATATTGCATACAAGGCTCCAACTGAGGACAACATTCAACGTCTGGGTGATCAACTCGCATCACAGTGTCATTGTTGCATTCTTCATGCTCAGGAAACTATCGAACACTTGTTCAATGAAGGAGATTTGGCTATGATAGTTTGGGATCAACAGCAAAAGGAATTTTCAATTCGAAGCAATGAGAATTTGTCTCGTAGGCTGAAGAAATGGTGGAGAAGACCAATGATACACTTAAAGAAAATCATCGTAGGGGCGACATTTTGGGTTATATGGAATAATAGAAATAAATGGCCGTATGAAGCATACAAATACTCAGCAGTTCAAGTGCTTGCAGAGATCCGAAGACAAGTCCTTAAAGTTTTGGTTAGATGTAAGCACACTAAATCTATTCCTCAGTTCTTAAAATAGTCGATAACTATGTATCATTTTAATGTAACCCCATGCTGAGGTCATGAATAAAAAAATAGTTGTTATAGCATACGGTATCCATAGTATATATTAGCCTATTGTTGGAATTATGAGTTAGCCATGTAGAGTTTACCCAATAGTCTAGAGTTTGACCAAAACCCTTGAAGTTGACTAAATTGACTTACGGTTGACCAGAGTTGACCAGGAGTTGACTTTGACCTAGATTGACCTAGAATCATGTAGATTGCATTAAAACTTTAATTATTATATATTTAAACTCTTTATAACCTGTATTGCTCTAAATAGAACTCTGTGACTCCAGTTTGGATATCTCTACATATCAGTTGTTCAGGTTATCAGACGAGTACATTATCTAATCGTTTTAATTCATAAAAGTATCTATATTGCCTACTTTAGAATACTTTACTTGATGTTGTCACGTTATAACATGGATTTGTACTATATGGATCTTTTCATGAGATGTTATCCCCTTATTAGACGCATCGCGTACTTAATGTCATGTGCTATTCACGTACATCATGTCCTTATTGTACTCATATTATTTATGTACTCTCATTTGCACTCATGTATGCTCATGTACGCTCATGTACTCTCATGTACTCTCATGTACGCCCATGTTCTCACATGTGCTTCATGTATAACCAATAAATGCTGTACATAACGTAACTTAATCAGATCCTTGTGTATTGATTGGGGTAAGGGTGAGTAGGAGTGGTTATGTGATCAATTTCCAGGTAGTTTCGTCATGTATAACTCTGTTAACTTAGGCATGTGCAACCTAAACCGATTACATAACCACCTTGTGCTCTAAATCACTTATATTTACTTACAATTTTTATTTTCTATAAAACTTTCATGTACTCAGATTTGTCTATTTTTACTGTTCATGTACATCTCTCTCTATGGAGTTTCATGTTCTTCATCTACGTCTCTTTACAGCGTTTCATGTATTTTATGCTACTGTTTGTTCTATATTTCCTGTCATATTTTGGATCTGTTTCAGAGATATGTGATTCTTCCCGTCCTGACAAGATAACGTTGAAAATTTACAGATAACTTGGAGGATAACAGCTAGCCTAGAGGACACCAGTAGTGCTTGGAGTAGACTGCTAAAATTATTGGGTTGTGTATTTTAGTTCTGGTTTATATTTGAGTTGTACTCTGCTTGGTGTTGATAACACTTAAACTATTTGAATCTGGTTGTATTAAACATTGTGTTCCTTCAACCTATTTTATTTCTGCTTGTATCTTATTCTGTGGTTTCATATCTATCTTATCGGGCTGATATCTCTCTTTAGATTTATGATTGAGTTGTATCTTCTAAGATTGTCCTCCGTTCGAAGAGTATAACTTATTAGTTAGAATTATTATAATGTGTTAGATGTTGTTGAGACCTCGGAGAGCTTTCTACCGTCGATATTGCGACGTAGGCTGGACGTACCCACGTACTCGTGCTCCTAAATCGGGGGTGGGTCATGACAGAAAGATCACCAAGTATATAACATGTTTTATAAAACTTCTTTGAACAAATGAGAGCTTGGGTTTAAATTAGCCACCCACCAGTACATGTGATCGTACTAACCCTCGCTCTCCACAGGTGCTACGAATCAGGTGGAATGCGCCAAACTATCAAGGTGACGTTCGTGTTTTGAAGCTTCGTCCACACGGCGAAGACTTTCGCTGAATCCTTTTAAAGACTCTCTACAACAGTCCAAAGAAGATGTCGCGACTCACTACCATTCCAGGTGGTTTAAAAAGGCTGGTTGTACAAAGGAATGTAATGTATGGAATGACTATCTCATCATCATTTTGAATCAAGTTTGTAAGCCCACGTGGCATCAAGTTGTAATTCGAGTCATATAAATGATGTCGATTTTTAATAAAAATGAAGTTTCTTCTATATCATATTTGTTGTTCAATTTCTTTGTGTACACTCTATTGTTGTGTTTCGGATAACCTTATGACTTGCCTTATGCGAATGTAAATTAGGTTCGTACGGCATCATGCCCGGGGGACGACTATCAATTATGTAGAATCGGGGCGTGACACTAGGTATCGACGTCCCTATGTCATGCAATGCTAATCAAAATAACAATAAGAAAGAAAAAGGAAATAATATGTAATGACGGCAAGGTGTACTTACCTGTAACTACTGTTTGAGGGTAGGCATGTCCAACTCCGGTGTTCTCGTCATTCCTTCCAAGATCACCTATAATAATACACTATATTTAATATTCTATATCATCTTACCATATATAGAATATATTAGCATCTACGTCTACTAGTCGCCATAACGTTGATACAACACTATCTAACATATAAGTATCAACTTCTCTCATAATATAATTTATAAATAAAAGAAAAGTACTAAATTTAAATTCTGGAAATTATTTATAAATACATATATATTACCTAAATTTTGTTTTCAATGGCGGAACTCTTCCACAATAGGTGCTATGTTAATACTACACATTGATATCACAATTCGACCTACTAATTTGGTCCCGAAATAATAATTAATTGAAAATATTAAACTCTATAAAAATTCCAAAAATTAGTTAAAATAGTGGTTTTAACATTAAACCTTACACAACAAATAGTTTAATAGAATTTTATGAAGTATTGGAATTTTTGGACATAAGGAACATAGAATTTTTCGGAGTTCGGTGTTATGCAATTTTTCTGAATAAAATATTAGAAGGATCAAACATGAACTTATGTAGGCAAAAAACTGATCGCAACAGAACTCATCAGTTTTGGACACCTTATCGTAGAATCGACGCTATGGGAAATGCTTCGAACTATGTGATCCAGCGATCAGAGATTGAAGTATACACATAGAGGTAACTTTTATTTTTGTTTTGAGGTGGATTGGATGAGAAAAAGTAGATGAAACCTCATCTAGAAGTTGACTAACCTGTTGTGATGTTCAGATTTTGATTCGGCAGAGTTTCGGCACAAGAAGTGCATCGTACACCTCTCTAATGGCTGCAAGATTACTCGTACTGTTGCTATGGTGGAAGAAAGCGTCGAGGGGCTTACGAGAGTGGTGGTGGTTGGTGCAAAATTTGAGGAAAATTGGGTTTGGTGGATTGGGGGGTTCGGCTATGGGGGTCGGCCTTGGATGGTTGGCCCCACGCACAATGAGGGGATGATAGGGTGTTGGCAGTTATGAGGTAGAGGGGCATGTTTACAGTTTGATAGGTTTTTATATTATAAGGGATTGGGCTTTGTTTTGAACTAATTCGGGTAGGATTTGGCCCTCCAAAGTATACTAATGGTAATAGGTTTCCTATTTTAGAGAGTTGTTTGACCAATTCAAAGATATAGAAAATATTGCACATGGCTACAATTTAATATCTAAAATTCACTTAAATATATGTCTACTTGGTTTTTTAATCTTAGTTAGCCTCTAACTAGTATGGTTGACTAGGTTAGGGTCCGAGTAGCATTTCTAGTCAAATTGAACCCGAAAATTAATTTAATGTCTCATGTGCCATTTGCAAATAAGTAGCACATGGGAACTCAATTGGATAGTACACCATAAGCATGTGCATAGTAGACTTAAAATGGGTCAACACCATATATTGGGTCAAAAGGTTTTGATCTATGTTGAGTACCGAAATCAAATTGGAAGTTGGGCCTAGAATTACGATAAATGATCAAAATGGCCTAAGTTGACCCCAAGTTGCACGAAGTCAAAAGAATATTGGAGGACATATTTAGATGGGATATGATATATCAACTTGAAGGTGGACGTGTCTAGAATTCAGATATGGAATCGGATTTGAGAAATCAATACTTATTGTGCTTCAAAAATTAAAGCTACGGTAAAGTACTATTATAGTCATCATTGACTTAAAATATAATTTATATATTTAAATATCCATATAAATTAATTAAAAATAAATTCCTAAAATCAGGGGCTTACAACCTATCTACCTTAGACAGTTTCGTCCTCAAAATTAAAATAATACTATCATGCAAAATCTATAACATATGAATAATTAAACTAATTCTTACCGAAATTCGCAAATAGATGTGGATAATTCTCCCGCATGGAACCTTCTCGTTCCCAAGTAGATTCTTCTGGAGAATGGTGCTTCAATGCAACTCAAACCAATCTAATCATCTGTCCTCTAAGCGTCTTCTTACCCGTATCCAAGATACGAACCGGCTGCTCCTCGTATGATAAACTGGGTCCCATCGTGATCTCAGAGACCACATGACTGGGATCAGTTATATACCTCCTCAACTGTGATTCATGGAACACATTATGCAGTCCTTCTAGGGATGGACGTAATGCAAGATGATATGCCACTTCTCCTACATGCATAATAATATCAAACAGTCTAATATACTTTGGACTCAACTTTCCTCTACTCCTGAATCTAATGGTGACTCGAGTCGGTAAAATCCTCAAAAATACATGCTCTTCCTCCTTGAACTCCAATGGTCGACGGTGTGTATCGTCTCAATGCTTCTGCCGTCTTGAGCTTCTTGAAGATGACTTTGGATCCTCTTCACTTTCTCAACTGTCTGCGTCACAAGCTCTGATCCAAGTATTTGTCATTCTCCAACGTCAATCCAACATAATGGTGATCTACACTTCCTCCAATACAGTGATTCATATGGTGCCATCTGTATACTAGCCTGGTAACTGTTATTGTAGGAGAATTCTACTAAGTACAAGTGGTCCTCCCAAGAACCTCCAAAGTCTAACATACACGCTCTCAACATGTCTTCCAGGGTCTGAATAGTGCGCTCTGACTGACCATCCGTCTGGGGATGATAAGTTGTGCTAAACTTGATCCTTGTACCAAAGATCTCATGTATACTCCTTCAAAATATGATATGAATCTAGAATTCCTATCCGAGACTATACTAACTGGTACCCCATGAAGTTTCACAATTTGTCTCATGTACAAGTCAGCTAATATCTCGGTGGACTGTCCCACTTTGAACGCCATGAAATGTGCCGACTTTGTGAGTCTAGCCAAAATCACCCAAACTGCGTCCTTCCCACTAGGACTCCTCGAAAATTCGGTAACAAAACCCATAGGAATATGCTTCCACTTTCGCTCGGAGATAGAAAACGGTTGCAACATACCTGCGGTCCTATGATATTTTGCCTTCACCTGTTGATAGACCAAATACTTTGCTACAAAGCGTATAATCTCCCTCTTTATACCATGCCACCAATAGTACTACTTTATGTATCGATACATCTTAGTACCTCCATGATAAATAGAATAAATAGAGTTGTGCGCTTCATTCATCAACTCCTGCCACAACTCCTATTCGGGACATATAGGTGATTTTTGCACCTTATTGTTCCATCCTTATGAATAAGCAGTCCCTTCTCCTCTCCAGCATCTGTCCTCGCTCGAAGTCTTTGAAATCCTGCATCTGTAGGTAAAGCTCCCTTGATCCTATCCACGAGCGACGATTGTACTTCTAAATTGGCAAGTACTCCTTGTTGTCGCGGCATGATGACTTTTACTCCAAACTTCTGAAGATCCTCCAATAATTATGGCTGAGCTATCAAGAAATATGTAGTAGGCTTCCGCCACAATGTTTGCCTTGCCATGATGGTACTGCAAATCTATATCATAGTCAGTCATAAGCTAAAACCAACGCTTGTCTCATATTCAACTCCTTTTTGCGTGAAGGCATACATCAAGCTCTTATGATCCGTAAATATCTCCACACGCTCTCCATACAAATATTGCCTCCATAGCTTTAATACAAACATCACCGCTGCTAACTTTAGATCATGAGTAGGGTAGTTTTTCCTATGTACCCTCAATTGCCTCGATACGTAGGCTATGACCTTTTCGTGTTGCATCAAAACACATCCAAGTCCTCTACCTAGTGCATTACTATATATAAGGAATCCTTTCGATCCAGAAGGAAGCATTAAAATAGGCGCTGAGGCCCACCTCTTCTTTAAATCTTCAAAAGCCTTTTGACAATCTTCCGTCCATTGAAACTCATGATCCTTGCACGTCAATCTTTTCATTGGTTTTGTAATCCGTAAGATCTTCTCTACGAACATGCGATAATATCTGGCAAATCCAAGAAACTCCTAACTTCTGCAACGGATGTCGGTGTTTGCCAAGACCCTATGGTAGCTATCTTTTTCGGATAAACTGAAAGTCCTTCTTCTGAGATAATGTGTCCAAGGAAAGGAACTCCATCAAGGCAGAATTCGCACATACTATTCTTCTATTCTTGGAATACAATATCTCATTCCTTAATACTACCTACACAACTCTAAGCTACTCCTCGAAATAAAAATAAGCTAGGAAGAAAACAGATAAAAGTGTTTACTACAAAAGAATTTTAATGCGACTAATCATACCATTTTATTGTAGGTATAGTATTATCAACCTATTCAGTTCACCCCTAGCAATTTCTTTTAATAGGCTCTATGCATCCGATATCCAGGCACTCATACCCGACTCATAATCTTAATAGGTCCCATCTCTAAGAAACTTACCCATTTTATCTGGCTACAAATAACTTCTTTGTTCTTGAGCTTATCTTGGCTAAATCCATAAAATATTTCTAGTTTAAATTTTTAACAAAATATAAGAGAAGAGATCAATGCATGGGTATGGTTTAAGTAGAATTCGAGAAGCATTTGTAGCCATGATGTCATTATCTGAAGTCCTGCCTTGCTAGTGTTTCTGTGGCTGCAAAACTTTGATTCCATAATACAAGGATAAATATAATTTCTTAAACTTTTCCTTGGACCAATCCATAAGACACTTTCCAACAAGTTAGCGAAAATGAACGAGACGAATTTCTCAAGAAGTTAACAGGGAAGGGTTTAGTCAAATGTCAAGTATGGAAAAACACAAAGCAATTATTGTTGAGAAAGAAGATAACATGAAAGCAACATATTGTAGAGTATGAAAGTAGTCTATAATCCAGTTTGTGGATATATCATCAAGTCCTATTCCTCAATCGGTTATAGGCTTGTAGTAGTACGACTATCCTAGGTATCACCACGACTTCGCACAATTTGCCAAGTCTCAACCTTCACTTATGGCTTCTAGTGTCTATGCCCCCGCTTTCCTTATGTGATAGTTAGGGGAGGATACGCCCATTACGAAGATTCGTCTTACTAGCACGAATAAATAAGGATTACGGTAGAACATAATCAAACTGGATAAAAATTAAAAAGTCAAGTGAGAGTTCGAAACGAAGTCAAGAAATGTATCAAGCATGTGGATGTGATCCTATGGGTCTTTACTATTCTAATTGTAGGCTCACATCGTTACAGTAACGTAACCGAAATGATTTAACGAAGATCTACATGGCCACCACAAAAACATGTAACGATCCGGTCCCAAAATACGTAGGACCAGGAATACGAATACATTTTAGCAGCACTTCGCCAATAGGCTAAACTATACAACAAGCCCATTTGCGAAATACTTAAGCTGAAATCACGATAACATCCCAAAAACACAATACAGTCCACAGGTATATATCTAATCACATCCATAGAGTCATAGTCTATAAAGAGATCAAGTCCAATAATGATAAATAGAAAATATCCAGCAGTAATGTAACAATATATGTACGGGTAAAAGACATCCCGAAACCACAGAAGAAGAAATAAAGTAATAATCAACTACAAGTCTGATGAAATGAAAGGAAATAATATTGCAAGTCTAAATATAGAAATAACATAATCACGAGAAATCCTCTGGCACTATCTCATTCATGTGCCAGTTCGTATCCGGTCTCAGCTCCCGAACCATAAATCTCCAAAAAATCTTCTACTTCGTCTAAGCCTGGAAATAGCCAGGTCCTCAAGGTACTAGCAAGGTACATAACCTAAATGCCATGGTATAGATATGGAAATATAAAATAAGGCAACCGACGTATATATTCTACGTGCTATGCAAGTAAGAAACTCTTCTAGAATACTAAACCTCTCTACTAAGGCCGACAAGCACCTCAGCAGGATATTGTCCCTAGTACCGTGTCATGGAACTAAGGACAATCAATCTCGACAGCGATAATCCTCTACTCTGCTACGAGCTAAAGGGTCATTAAACAACAGGACACACGACATTAGGTCTGATATTGTAGTAAAGTTCTCCCCAACCCTATGTCTAGAATCTAGCAATGTCAAGTCTGTACACTCATCTCGATAACGATAGCAACAATGATGAAAAATCTAGAATGCTAGCTTGAGGTCAATACCATAAATAGTCATGTAAACCTTGCATCATGAAATGTGTCGGTGTCCTGTGGTCAATCGTGCCAATAGACACATCAATATATACGCAATACCTAATGTTAATACTCAGTGTCATCATCATGACATCGGTACATGTCTACAAAGTGGACACTAAGTATCAATTTCCATATGCAATGCTAATCAAAATAACAACAAGAAAGAAAAAAAATATGTAACCACGACAAGGTACACTTGCCTGTAACAGTTGTTTGAGGGTAGGCATGTCCAACTCCGGTATTCTCGTCACTTCTTCCAAGATCAATTATAATAATATACTATATTTAGTATTTTATATCATCTTACCATATATAGATTATATTAGCATCTATGTCTACTAGTCGCCATAACGTTGATACAACACTAACATATAAGTACCAACTTCTTTCAGGAAATAATTTATAACTAAAATAAAAATAATAAATTTAAATTCTGCAAATTATTTATAAATACCTATATATTACCAAAAAAAATTTCACCTGTAGAACTCTTCCACAATAGGTTCTATGTCAATACTACATATTAATACCAAAATTTGACCTAATAATTTAGCCCCAAAATAATAATTAGTTAAAATATTAAATTCTATATAAACTCTGGAAATTAGTTAAATAGTGGTTTTAATAGTAAACCTTGCATGACAAATAGTTTAATAGAATTTTATGAAGTTTTGGAACTTTTGGACACACGGAACATAGGATTTTTCGGAGTTTGGTGTTACGACAAATGTCATGAATTTTTAAACATAGCAAACAAACTCAAAACCTAACAAATAGATATGCGGTGGAAAGCTCTCGACGTCTAGTTTCTGAATAAAGATATTAGAAGGATCAAAACTGACTTAGATAGGCAAAAAATTGCTCGCAACAGGACTCGTCGGTTCTGGACACCTTGTAGTAGAATTGATGCCACAGACAAACCACTTGGAACTGTGTGATCCAGCGATTAAAGATTAATGTAGACACGTAGTGGTAACTTTTAGTTTTGGTTTGAGGTGAATTGGATGAGAAAAAATAGATAAAAGTTCATCTAGAAGTCGACTAACCTGTTGTGATGCTCGTATTTTAATTTGGCAGAGTTTCGGCCCAAGTAGTGTGTTGTGCACCTCTCTACTGGACCCAATTTAGTTTCGGCCCAAGTAGTGTAATAGATTTCCTATTTTAGAGATTTGTTTGACCAAATCAAAGATATAGGGAATATTGCGTATGGTTGCAATTTAACCTCTAAAATCACTTAAATATATATCTACTTGGTTTTGTTGCCTTAGTTAGGCTCTAACTAGTAGGCTTGATTAGGTTAGGGTCCGTGTAGCATTTCTAGTCAAATTGGACCTGAAAATCAATTTAATGAGTCTCATGTGCCATTTACAAATAAGTAGCACATAAAAACTCGATTGGATGGTACACACTAGGCATGTGCATTGTAAACCTAAATTGGGTCCAAATTAAATATTAGGTCAAATGGTTTTGATCTATGTCGAGTCCGAAATCAAATTGGAAGGGCTTTGGTTTAAACTAATTCGGGTAGGATTTGGCCCTCGAAATTATATTAATGGTAATAGGTTTTCTATTTTAGAGGGTTGTTTGACCAAGTCAAAGATATAGTTAATATTGTGCATGGCTATAATTTAATCTCTAAAATCACTTAAATATATGTCTACTTGGTTTTGGTAATCTTAGTTAGGCTCTAACTAGTAGGGTTGACTATGTTAGGGTCCGAGTAGCATTTCTAGTCAAATTGGACCCAAAAATCAATTTAATAAGTGTCATGTGCCATTTACATATAAGTAGCACATGGGAACTCAATTGGATGGTACATCCTATGCATCTGCTTAGTAGACTTAAAATGGGTCAAAATCATATATTGGGTCAAACGATTTTGATCCATGTCAAGTCCCGAAATCAATTTAGAAGTTTGGCCTAGAATTACGATAAATGATCAAAATGGCCTAAGTTGACCCGAAGTTGCACAAAGTCAAAAGAATGTTGGAGAAGATATTTAGATGGGACATGATATATCAACTTAAAGGTGGACGTGTCTGGAATTCAAATATGGAATTGGATTTAAGAAATCAATAGTTGTTGTGCTTAAAAATCAAGGCTACGGTAAGTACTATTATAGTCATTATTGACTTAATATATAATTTAAATATCCATATAAAGTAATTAAAAAAATTACAAAATTCGGGGGCTTACACTAGGTCCTAAAAGGGACGTAGTAAGATACAAAAGAAACAATGCCATAATGAATTGTAATTAATATAGGTTCACTAAACGTTTATCTGTATGCACGTCGAAGACGACTTTGGTACGTATAAGTAGGTGAAGGAATAAAGCATAGCATCCGCTAGAGGCTAATGAAATTAAAACAGTAACAAGATGACAATGTATCTTGCCTGGAACATCGGAAGCAGATTAATCTTCGGTCCAGCTCCAACTGTAGTCGAACAATCGCAAACACCTAGTAATATAAATAAACTAAAATAAATGCTAACTCCAAGATCTCACACATCCCATGTATACACTTATCCTGTATAGTCTCTACTTAGGCATAATCTACCAAACTAGTTTATATCCAAGTATAGTCATATAATATGACAAAACTATTATTCTATAATTTAAAAATAATTACTTTAAATTCTGAAATAATAATAAATATTTTTATGAAACAAGTAAATATATACATACTTTAACTATTCTACACACACATATAATCATGCTATAAGATAAAGGTAGTATTTTTATAAAGTAAAAGTAATAATAATAAATTCTTGAATATTCCTTAAAAATATTTAATAATAATAATTAATCATAATATTTATAGAAAAATACACTTTGACTAAATATATCAACTTATTGGCTTGATAGGCCAACTTGTCAATTACATCGAAACCAAATAAAATAAAATTAATATGTTTAAATTCTAAATAATGCTATGTAAAATGAGAAATAATAGGAATTGATGTCACAATTATAAAAGGATCACTTACTATATATAGGTACAACTAGTAAACAACTATATATAACACTTAACCATGTATACCATCAATGGTACTATATATGGCACCATATTATTTTCGAAAAATAATATGTAAATCCCCAAACTATGTACTTTTATTTCTGGAAAATAAACCTTAATTGTTGAATAAGTTTTATATATAAATATTTTAGAAAAAATAAGTCCAACACAAGCTAGTTCATAAATCACACAACTATGCCATACGGGATTCGAATTTGGAAAGCAAAGCGATATAAAAATATAGAAAAAATATATATTTGAAATAATTAAAATAAATTATAGAAAATATGATTTTCTATCTCAATTAATCAGATTTAAATCATATTAACCTTTTATGAAGTTTAGAGATCAAGTAGTAGAGTTACGGTGGGCTTGTCGGTGTCCGTAAGACTAGTATCATAGAAACGGTGCCATAAATGCATGAAATACTTACAAATATACACAAACAATAATTCTATATGGTAGACATAGATGTTAGAGACCTTACCAAATTTTTGTCTGACATTAATCTGGGTTGGAAGTCGTCGAGAAGTCTCCACACCGAAATAGATCAATTCTGAACACGTTTTAGTGCAACGAACGCCACAGACGAAGGGGGTAGAACGGTGAGAGTTAGCGATTGGACATCATAGAAGATATGTAGGGCTATCCACTATATTTGATTTCATCTTAAATAGATGAAAAAAATTAGATGAAACCAATGCTAGATGATGACAAACCTGGGTTCGGAATTATTGTTACGACTAAAAATAACCATAAAGTTCGCCTCCAAACGACTAAACAAGTAGACAAAACACCTTCGGGGCTTGATAGAGTTGAAGATGGGTATCTTTGAGTCATCGTAGAGGTAGTGGAGTGCACAAAAATCGAAGAGGAAGGGGTTAAAGGGGTGGTCGACCTTGGAGTTGTTGTTGTTGGCCTATGGGAAAGGGGGGTCAGATTTTCGAGTAGGGAGGAAAGGCGGGCGGCCAAAGATGTCTTGTATATATAGGGTTTTTTCTCTCCTCTTAATTATGGAAATTTTGGTTTTGGTTGGATTGAATTTAATTGATTTTGTCAACCAACCAATCAAATTGGTTTAGGAGTAGTAGTGGTTTCCTTCTATAAATGGTATATTTGAATTTAGTCAAAGTTGTTAGAATTGATCATATTAAATTGAATTAAATCAATTTAATAAGGTTCTTCTATTGTTTGACACCCTAGAGTGGTCTCCACTAAGTTACGTTGACTAGGGTTAAGTCCCAGAAATATTTCCAATAGATTTTGACACCGAAATAACTATAACGGGTCTTATGTACCATTTGCAAATAAGTAGCACATACCATAAGCATGTGTGTAGTAGGCTAAAATAGGTAAAAATTATCTATTGGGTCATTTAGGTTGGATCAATGTCGAGTCCCGAAATTAAGTTGGAAAGTTCGACAAGTTTTACGGTACATAGCAAATTGGCCTAAATTCACCCGAAAGTTGTACGACGAAATTAGAATACAAGAGAACACGTTCGAGTAGGACATCAAGTGGGACATGATATATCAAAATGAACATAAACTTGTCTTGGTCAAAACACATGAAGGATATTTCTAGAGATTGGCATTTCTTGTGCTGAAAAAATGAAAGCTACAGAAAAGAGTATTTAATGATCAAAATAATAGTGAGAAAAATATCTATTAAGAACTATACTAAATAAATGATAAAAACAAATAAAAAATAACTCTAAAAATCAAGGGGGCTTACAACCTATCTACCTTAGGAAATTTCATCCTCGAAGTTAGGTATATTATAGTATAACAACACGTAGTAATAATAGTAACAATAATCAATGGCACTGTCCTAACTTCTTCTTGTTCTTGCCGCAAAAATGACAAGTCGGGAGCTCATTTGTCTCATACGGACGACCCTCTACAGAAGATGTACTCCTAACCATCTGATTGGTCTTCCATACTATTATCAAAATTAAAACATAAAATATGACACAAAAAATAATCAAACACGATTTCTAGAGGACGCTAGTACCAATGGGATTCTAAGTTTACCTACCAAGAAATAAGGTAACCTTAGTTCTAGATTCTTCCTAACTTATGTGATGACAACACAAAATTAAGGTCGTAGATGGTATCACTTCCTATAAGGAATTCAAACTTAGGTATTGTAGGATAAATTCATGGGCTTCCTAAAGAGTCCTAAGTACCATCATGGTACTATTGGACAACAACTCTATAAGAAAAAATTATTACTAACTCAACACTAGGCCTTCATTAAGTTAGAAGAAATTTACTACTCTACTACTTCTAAATATCAACAGGTTATACAATTTTTACAATTACACCTAACAATTTTACACTTATCTACTAGGCAAGGGTCAATGCTGAGCTGAACAGGTACACAAACCTATTTATAGTTCATTTCAAGGCTAGTCTTACTATATATAGAGATAGTCGTCTAGCCTAACTCAAACCTTCATACTCTATCTAATACTTGTAGGTCATCTATCATGATATTAGCACTCGATAAAATCCTTCTAGTAATTCTATTCAAGGTTATATCTTACGCAAAGGTAGCATAGATTAGTCTAAAAATCTTAGGATCTCTTGCTAGGGTTAAATCCTATAATGTACTCTATTCTAACTTCCATCTTAGAAGGATATCTATACCCACCTTAGCTATTTACCTAGTCCTATCAAGCATGGGTTCCTATGTCCTCTAAGTAATAATTTCTGCAACAGAAGAATACCATTTCTACCTACATGTTTCATCTAGTATAGGTGTCTATCTCTACCCTACTCGTCTTTATATGATCACTTCCTAAAATATTATATCCCTCATACTTCTACCGCACAATATAATTGAAATAGCTCATCAAGCACAAATGTTCATCTTTCCGAAATAGAAAAGACGAGAATTTGATATAAGGAGGTCAAGAGAAGTATATTACATTACAAACACGAGGTTCAAGGGCAATAGGAGAAATCAAAGGAAGCCGTGGATTGATATTCTAATACACTATCATATTGTAGGCTCGTTCGGTACAGTAACGTAACCAAAACAGTTTAATCTCGACATGCATGGGCCACCACAAAAAATGTCACGCCCCAGTTCCAATACACATAGGAACCCAAGGCATGAGCATGCCAGCTGTACGGCCAGAATAAGTATCCCAATTGAATGGCCTTATCCTAATCGTAGTACGCTATAAAAATAAACTAAATCTACTATGTCTCAACTATGTCTCAATCCACATATAGGTAAATAAAACAAGAATGAACATCATATAATATAGTCGGCCACCTATAATAAACATGTTCGTGAAAACTCAAGAATAACATAAGTTTGCAAAACTAGGCTAGTGAGCAAGATATAACATGAAAGGAAATAAAAAGTACGAGAAAATGATAATGCAAAACTACAAGTAATACCTGAACCCTACAGTCGAAATCATACCCATCTATCTATATTATAAGCTTAGCAACAACCTGGAGAGATCACTAGGTCCTTAGAGGGACGTGCAAGATACAAAAGAAACAATACCATAATAAACTGTAATTAAACATGATAATAGGTTCACTAACCATCTATGTGTATGCACGTCAAAGATAACTTTGCGACATATGAGTAGGTGAAGAATAAAACATAGCATCCGCTAAAGGCTTATGTATATAGTAGCGTACCTCCCGACTGTGTTCTGACATGCGGTCAGCGGCCGCTGCCGGATATATACTCTAGCAATACACCCATAACTAGAAAACTATGAACCCATAACCGAGCAACCACTAAGGCTAATATATGGCTTCTCATACGTCTATTAATAGTCTTCTCCACCCATGTCTTGCACTAGTCATATCCATGACTCGAACAATACATATCTTTATGCAAGTCACTAGCTAGACTCACACTAACTCTATATGAACTTACACGCAAACCGCTGGCACCGGTAGCTAGCTGAATGCGTAAGCTCGTGCCAACATAATATATCTCACTCACAATGTCGTGTAATGATACTTGACAAGGATAGAAGTTATTATATATAACTTCACAACTTTTTGGGTACATATCATATACATGTAAGTCAAACACACGCACACTCACCACAACATCGATGCCACCATCGATCGCACCCAAGTCATACTTGGATGCACTCTACTAGAGTAACACACTAGCACTACAAGAACAATATCATGAAATTAAAACAGTAACAAGATGGCAAGGTATCTTGCCTGGAACTTCGAAAGCAGAATAATCATCGGTCCGGCTCCAATTTGTTGGTCCATTGGTCATGGTCGAACCTGATTTTAATAATTGATCTAACCATGTCTCGATATAAGGGGTACTTGGACGATTGCTGAGATCTTCTATCACTCTGTTCAAGACTGAAGTTGTTTTGCCAAATGAGTCTGCATTTCAATATTCAATATAATTTTCATATTTATTGAGTCTAGGAATACTTTGTACACCGAGTAATACTGGCAAATAAGCTACCCCAAAATGTTTTTTAAATGTCCTATGTTTTGAAAATAGTCCATTTTATAAAAAGCTCCTAACTGCTAAAACTTTTCAAAAGCCCAAAACTAAAAATCCGATTTACAAATTCTCCAATAATCAATCTCTGGTCACCAACAGAGTTCAGCCCAAGTTCGGTTCGAACTCGCCCCGAATTCGTTTGGTGTCGTAGGATTTTGAACTTGGTCATCCTACTGTTACGGATGCAATGACTATTTGTCGAGATTCTCTCAAAGAATTATGTCCGAATTCTGCCCGGATTCTAACTTTGGAAAAAATATAAATAGGGAAGAATTTCACTCAATTCAACACCCCTCTTTTCTCTCTTCTCTCTAAGCTTAGTATGTCTTCTAAAGTGTTCTAAGTTGTTTTTTTTCAAATCTCAAGTCAGTTACAATCCTCTAGTCGATTTGCCAGTACGTACGGTCTAAAAGTTTCAGAGAGATTGCAATCAGAGGCTTCATCAAAGAAAGATACTTCACAATTGAAGTTGGTCGAGTACTCCGAATCAAAGCTCATGTTATAGAAGTTGCAAGGACTTCGGATGAAAACTTACGATATTTTTCCATAGTGGATTCAACTGGAAGCTAGAGTTCTTCCGACTGGAATAGTCCTCACAAGAGGAAAACTAGTATACATCGTCGTGTTTGCGTTTGCTTTCTGATCTCTGCTTTTTTATTTACTTACTTGTAATATATTATATGTGATCTTGTTGCTAACATTTTAAATTAGCTAAATTCTGCTGCCAACTCTATTCACCCCCCTCTAGAGTATTGCACTTTACAATTCGTTCTTACAATTGGTATCAGAGCGGGTTATACAGGTAAAGCAAGATAACACTGCCATTATACTCTTATTTATTATAGTTGTTACATAGAACACAGTATCACACATGACAACTATAAAATTCACAAAGGCCAAGCCATAAACAGACCTCCACTGTTTGATGGTACAAATTACACATACTAAAAACACGGATGAGTTTATTCTTGAAATCTCTAGATTTTGACTTATGATCTATTGTGATTGATGTCTATAAGAAGCCTGCATGTATTCTTGTTGATGGAGAGTTGGTTGAGAAACCCCATGACAAGTATACTGAAGCTGAAAAGAAATATGCTAGTCTTTACGCACATGCTATTAATGCTTTTTTTTGTGCCCTAGACAGAACTGAATTTAACAGGGTGTCTACGTACACAATATCAAATGAAGTGTGGAAACTTCTCGAAGTGACTCACAAAGGCACAACGCAAGTCAAGTAGTCAAAAATTAGCAGACTTACTCAGGAGTATGAGGCATTCAAGCTAAAGCCAAACTAATCTGTCACTCGGATGTTTATACGATTTTTGGATATTATAAACCCTCTCTCTTCCTTAGGCAAGGAATACGATAACCATGAGAAGATTCACAAACTTCTACGAGACCTCACGAAGAACTGAATTCCATAGGCTACAACAATTATTAAAGGGAACGACCTCACCACTATGTCTCTTGAAACACTCATGGGTAATCTACTCACTCATGAGCTAGAACTTCAAGACTTTGAAGATGTTGCACCGAAGGAGAAGTCGATCGCTTTCAAAGCTCAAAACAGAAGATCTGTCGAAGAAAATTCCGACAACAGTGACTCTGACTCTGAAGATCAAGCACTTCTAGTATGAAAGTTTAAGAAGTTCATGAGATTCAATAGAATAACAAAGGAACACAACAACAATAACAGCAACAATGAAGAAGATCCTATCTTCTACAGTTGCAAGAAGAAAAGACATATAAAGAAGGACTGTCCAACATCATCATCATCAACCAGGAAAAGCAACAAGTATGACAAGTGGTACCTGAAGAAATAAACATCCAGAAGGTACGCCATCATAAGCATATAGCATGAAAGTGAAGCCAGCGACTCAGAAGATGAACAATCTGACGATGCTGTAAATATGTGCTTAATGGCATTTGATCAGGTAAATACTAACCCCTGTTTGATACATATGAGGATTTTACCTTTGAGCAATTAGGTGAAGCCTTTAGTGACCTCTTAGGTGATTACAGAAAACTGTGTAGCAAAATTCCTCGAGGGACGATGCAACACTTTCCACTCCAGACCCTCCCAAAGATCCATCCGAACCGAGGGGCGATGTGACACTCTCCACTTCAGATCCTCCTGAGGATCCAACCGAACCTTGTTTACAAAATAAGGGTACAAGTGAAGGAGCTGAAGAAAGAGAAATACTGGGTCAAAACTGGGCAGACATAGCCGAAAAAGAAGAAGCTAGAGCTACAGAGGAGATCGCGAAGGATGTCAAAGAGGATGAAGAGGCTAGAGTCCGTCCCCCTCAGTCGACACGTAAGAAAAAAGCCCCGCCTCCGTTAGATAGAATCCTGCGGTCAGGGTCCCTTAGCACTTCAACTGGTACCCAGAAGCAAACCCTTAATATTTAACTTCCTTATTTGGAATATTCGTGGGATCGCTAATAAAATGACAATCAAAAGGATCAAAAACTTACTTCGGATCAACAAGATTTAACTCCTTGCAATCATAGAACCAAAAGTTTCTACAGCTCAATTAACAGCCTTCCAAATCAAACTAGGTTGCCAACAATCGATATCCAATGTAACAGGCAACATCTGGATATTTACTAGGGCTGGTAGATCTATGAAGATGGTATATTCTTTCGATCAAGCTATCACAATTCAGTTTGCCAATAACTTATTGCCTACAGAAGTTCTCATATTCATCGTTCATGGTCACAACACCAAAAAAGGTCGGATAGAGATGTGGGAGAGACTTCAAAGCATTCAATCATACCATAATATCCCTTGGGCAGTTGGAGGAGAATTCAATATAGTCAAGAATAGAGAAGAGAAGACAGAAGGGTTGGCCATGAGCCGCCAGGCCATAAACGATTTCAATAATTTCCTTACGGCTACGGGACTGATTGAACTGCCATACACGGGGAGTATGTTCACTTGGATCAAATCGGAGGGGGACAATCAAGGTTCCAGGTTAGATCGTATGTTACTGGACAAAGACTGGTTATCCATTGTACCTCTATCGGTTGAAGAACATCTCAACCGTAATGAATCAGATCACGCTCCATTGCTCATCAAGTTCAAAGTAGCTATGGCGGGGGTAGACACGCTTTCAGGTTCTTAGACTTCTGGGTTACACATGCTAAATTTCATCAGATAGTTGAGAAAGCCTGGCATTCGGTGTATCATGTTAATGCTCTAGTAAGGGTGGCCGATAGGTTGGTGGCTTGCAGGAAAGCTCTATTGGGCTGGAGTAATGCCACATTTGGAGACATCTTTCAACAGGTGAAGGCTACAGAAGATGCAGTGTTAACTGTGGAGATAGCCTAGAACAAGATAGCTCAGAGCACTATCGCGAACATCTGCATAAAATAAGAGCATTACTGAAACAACGACTTTCATATGAAGGCTCATACTGGAGACAAAAGGCTAGACTGAGATGGGACTTGGATGGCGATCGAAATACTGCTTATTTCTATGCATGCGTTAAGAGTAAGAGAAGAAAGTTGCGCGTCCATTCTATTAAGAAAGAAGATGGAGCTACCCTTACTGAGCTACCCGAGATTCAAGCATCAGCTAATGATTACTTTGTGACTCAATTCTTGAGTACAGTCTCGGTAACAGATGAAGATTTGATGAGCTGCATTCTCTTCTTGATCGGGGCTGATGAAAACTTATATTTGACGGCAGCACCAACAAAGGAGGAGCTTCCATCTACAGTCAAAGGAATAGGCTCAAAGAGTGCAGGGGGTCCGGATGGATTCACACCCCGATTTTTCCTCACATCATGGTCGATCATAGAAGAAGATATACTGGAGGCAGTAAAATTATTCATGGATGGCTTTGCACTCCCCAAAGCCATTTCGAGTACATCGCTTATTCTGATCTCGAAGGTAAAGAATCCAAATTCATGGTCGAAATTTCCGTCCGATCAGTTTGTGTACTGTCATGAATAAGATTATATCCAAGTTATTGGCAAATAGACTTGCATCTATCCTCCGTCAAATTATTTCTCCGAAGCAGAGCAGATTTGTCAGGGAAGGGAAATAGTGGACAATGTAGTCCTGGCACAGGAGATGATGAGCATGATGCGGATCAAAAATAGAGGAGGCAATGTAGCAATAAAATTAGACATGGCCAAAGCATATAATCAACTTGATTGGGGTTTCTTGACGAAGGTTATGAGGATATTTGGTTTCAATGAGGTATGGATTAATATGATTTTTTACTTACTAAATAATGTTTGGTATTCGACAATTATCAATGGAGAATCCTCTGGTTTCTTCCATGGATACCGAGGTGTTCGCCAAGGCGATCTATTATCTCCAGCTCTCTTCATAATAGCTGCAAAAGTCCTATCTCGAAATCTCAATAAATTGACTGAGCTTCCTTCGTTCATCATTTTACTCACCCAATGGTTGTCCGACAGTTACATACCTTGCATACGCGGATAATATTCTGATATTTTCAGCAGGAGATGTATCTTCTATTCGATCTTTGAGAGAGATACTGGAGAGATATGAGGCAGCTTCCGACCAAAAGATCAATTCCTATAAGTCTTCTCTATATGTGCATCCGAATTTTCCTGGAACTCGAGAGGCTGAATTACGTAATATTACTAGGTTTCGATCTTCAAACCCCCCATTTTCTTATCTGGGATATCCTCTTATGTCAGGGAGGAAAAATGTCAGCATGTTTGAAGAACTCATATCCAGGGTCAGGAGCAGAATTGATGGATGGCAACAGCGTCTCCTATCGTACGGTGGTAAGCTTGTACTTCTTAAATCAGTACTAACTTCTATTCCTATGTATACACTGGCGGCCTGTAATCTACCTAGGGCTATTATAAAGCAACTAGAGATGATGTTCTCTCAATTTTTCTGGGGATCGAAAGAAGGTATGTACAAACACACCTGGCTTGGTTGGAGTAAAATGGCAAAACCCTATGAAGAAGCAGGACTCGGGCTCAGAAGTATGGAAGAGATGATCAATTCATTCTCAACAAAACTATTATTGAAATTAATGACTCAGAATGGATTATGGGCGACCTTCATCAAAGCTAGATATTATATATTTGTGTGTCTGGATACAGTTCAAGCCAACTCTAACACATCCCCAATATGGAAGAGGCTTCTACATGGTCGAGACTTGGCGAACCACCTCATCGAGAGTGATCCCACACACATTACCAGATGGAGATGGAGCCCTTCCAGATCAGGTACATTTTCAGAATCATCTGCTTGGAGGCATACTAGAGTCCTAAATAATAGATGTCCAGACTTCACTCATATCTGGAATACCTTTATTCCTATTACATGGTCATTTCTTGGGTGGCGTATATTGCATACAAGGCTCCAACTGATGACAACATTCAACGTCTGGGTGATCAACTCGCATCACAGTGTCATTATTGCATTTTTCATGCTCAGGAAACTATCGAACACTTGTTCAATGAAGGAGATTTGGCTACGATAGTTTGGGATCAACAGCAAAAGGAATTTTCAATTCGAAGCAATGAGAATTTGTCTCTTAGGCTGAAGAAATGGTGGAGAAGACCAATGATACACTTAAAGAAAATCATCGTAGGGGCGACATTTTGGGTTATATGGAAGAATAGAAATAAATGGCCGTATGAAGCATACAAATACTCAGCAGTTCAAGTGCTTGCAGAGATCCGAAGACAAGTCCTTAAAGTTTTGGTTAGATGCAAGCACACTAAATCTATTCCTCAGTTCTTAAAATAGTCGATAACTATGTATCATTTTAATGTAACCCCATGCTGAGGTCATGAATAAAAAAAATAGTTGTTATAGCATATGGTATCCATAGTATATATTAGCCTATTGTTGGAATTATGAGTTAGCCTTGTAGAGTTTACCCAATAGTCTAGAGTTTGACCAAAACCCTAGAAGTTGACTAAATTAACTTACGATTGACCAGAGTTGACCAGGAGTTGACTTTGACCTAGATTGACCTAGAATCATGTAGATTGCATTGAAAACTTTAATTATTATATATTTAAACTCTTTATAACCTGTATTGCTCTAAATAGGACTCTGTGACTCCAGTTTGGATATCTCTACATATCAGTTGTTCAGGTTATCAGACGAGTACATTATCTAATCGTTTTAATTCATAAAAGTATCTATATTGCCTACTTTAGAATACTTTACTTGATGTTGTCACGTTATAACATGGATTTGTACTATATGGATCTTTTCATGAGATGTTATCCCCTTATTAGGCGCATCGCGTACTTCATGTCATGTGCTATTCACGTACATCATGTCCTTATTGTACTCATATTATTTATGTACTCTCATTTGCACTCATGTATGCTCATGTACGCTCATGTACTCTCATGTGCTCTCATGTACGCCCATGTTCTCACATGTGCTTCATGTATAACCAATAAATGTTGTACATAACGTAATTTAATCAGATCCTTGTGTATTGATTGGGGTAAGGGTGAGTAGGAGTGGTTATGTGATCAATTTCCAGGTAGTTTCGTCATGTATAACTCTGTTAACTTAGGCATGTGCAACCCAAACCGATTACATAACCACCTTGTGCTCTAAATCACTTATATTTACTTACAATTTTTATTTTCTATAAAACTTTCATGTACTCAGATTTGTCTATTTTTACTGTTCATGTACATCTCTCTCTACGGAGTTTCATGTTCTTCATGTACGTCTCTTTACAGCGTTTCATGTATTTTATGCTACTGCTTGTTCTATATTTCCTGTCATATTTTGGATCTGTTTCAGAGATATGTGCTTCTTCCCGTCCTGACAGGATAACGTTGAAAATTTTACAGATAACTTGGAGGATAACAGCTAGCCTAGAGGACACCAGTAGTGCTTGGAGTAGACTACTAAAATTATTGGGTTGTGTATTTTAGTTCTGGTTTATATTTGAGTTGTACTCTGCTTGGTGTTGATAACACTTAAACTATTTGAATCTGGTTGTATTAAACATTGTGTTCCTTCAACCTATTTTATTTCTGCTTGTTTCTTATTCTGTGGTTTCATATCTATCTTATCGGGCTGATATCTCTCTTTAGATTTATGATTGAGTTGTATCTTCTGAGATTGTCCTCCGTTCGAAGAGTATAACTTATTAGTTAGAATTATTATAATGTGTTAGATGTTGTTGAGACCTCGGAGAGCGTTCTACCGTCGATATTGCGACGTAGGCTGGACGTACCCACGTACTCGTGCTCCTAAATCGGGGGTGGGTCATGACAGAAAGATCACCAAGTATATAACATGTTTTATAAAACTTCTTTGAACAAATGAGAGCTTGGGTTTAAATTAGCCACCCACCAGTACATGTGATCGTACTAACCCTCGCTCTCCACAGGTGCTACGAATCAGATGGAATGCGCCAAACTATCAAGGTGACGTTCGTGTTTTGAAGCTTCGTCCACACGGCGAAGACTTTCGCTGAATCCTTTTAAAGACTCTCTACAACAGTCCAAAGAAGATGTCGAGACTCACTACCATTCCAGGTGGTTTATAAAGGCTGGTTGTACAAAGGAATGTTATGTATGGAATGACTATCTCATCATCATTTTGAATCAAGTTTGTAAGCCCACGTGGCATCAAGTTGTAATTCGAGTCATATAAATGATGTCGATTTTTAATAAAAATGAAGTTTCTTCTATATCATATTTGTTGTTCAATTTCTTTGTGTACACTCTATTGTTGTGTTTCGGATAACCTTATGACTTGTCTTATGCGAATGTAAATTAGGTTCGTACGACATCATGCCCGGGGGACGACTATCAATTATGTAGAATCGGGGCGTGACACTAGGTATCGACGTCCCTATGTCATGCAATGCTAATCAAAATAACAATAAGAAAGAAAAAGGAAATAATATGTAATGACGGCAAGGTATACTTACCTGTAACTACTGTTTGAGGGTAGGCATGTCCAACTCCGGTGTTCTCGTCATTCCTTCCAAGATCACCTATAATAATACACTATATTTAATATTCTATATCATCTTACCATATATAGAATATATTAGCATCTACGTCTACTAGTCGCCATAACGTTGATACAACACTATCTAACATATAAGTATCAACTTCTCTCATAATATAATTTATAAATAAAAGAAAAGTACTAAATTTAAATTCTGGAAATTATTATAAATACATATATATTACCTAAATTTTGTTTTCAATGGCGGAACTCTTCCACAATAGGTCCTATGTTAATACTACACATTGATATCACAATTCGACCTACTAATTTGGTCCCGAAATAATAATTAATTGAAAATATTAAACTCTATAAAAATTCCAAAAATTAGTTAAAATAGTGGTTTTAACATTAAACCTTACACAACAAATAGTTTAATAGAATTTTATGAAGTATTGGAATTTTTGGACATAAGGAACATAGAATTTTTCGGAGTTCGGTGTTATGCAATTTTTCTGAATAAAATATTAGAAGGATCAAACATGAACTTATGTAGGCAAAAAACTGATCGCAACAGAACTCATCAGTTTTGGACACCTTGTCGTAGAATCGACGCTATGGGAAATGCTTCGAACTATGTGATCCAGCGATCAGAGATTGAAGTATACACATAGAGGTAACTTTTATTTTTGTTTTGAGGTGGATTGGATGAGAAAAAGTAGATGAAACCTCATCTAGAAGTTGACTAACCTGTTGTGATGTTCATATTTTGATTCGGCAGAGTTTCGGCCCAAGAAGTGCATCGTACACCTCTCTAATGGCTGCAAGATTACTCGTACTGTTGCTATGGTGGAAGAAAGCGTCGAGGGGCTTACGAGAGTGGTGGTGGTTGGTGCAAAATTTGAGGAAAAATTGGGTTTGGTGGATTGGGGGGTTCGGCTATGGGGGTCGGCCTTGGATGGTTGGCCCCACGCACAATGATGGGATGATAGGGTGTTGGCAGTTATGAGGTAGAGGGGCATGTTTACAGTTTGATAGGTTTTTATATTATAAGGGATTGGGCTTTGTTTTGAACTAATTCGGGTAGGATTTGGCCCTCCAAAGTATACTAATGGTAATAGGTTTCCTATTTTAGAGAGTTGTTTGACCAATTCAAAGATATAGAAAATATTGCACATGGCTACAATTTAATATCTAAAATTCACTTAAATATATGTCTACTTGGTTTTTTAATCTTAGTTAGCCTCTAACTAGTATGGTTGACTAGGTTAGGGTCCGAGTAGCATTTCTAGTCAAATTGGACCCGAAAATTAATTTAATGTTTCATGTGCCATTTGTAAATAAGTAGCACATGGGAACTCAATTGGATAGTACACCATAAGCATGTGCATAGTAGACTTAAAATGGGTCAACACCATATATTGGGTCAAAGGTTTTGATCTATGTTGAGTACCGAAATCAAATTGGAAGTTGGGCCTAGAATTACGATAAATGATCAAAATGGCCTAAGTTGACCCTAAGTTGCACGAAGTCAAAAGAATATTGGAGGACATATTTAGATGGGATATGATATATCAACTTGAAGGTAGACGTGTCTAGAATTCAGATATGGAATCGGATTTGAGAAATCAATACTTATTGTGCTTCAAAAATTAAAGCTACGGTAAAGTACTATTATAGTCATCATTGACTTAAAATATAATTTATATATTTAAATATCCATATAAATTAATTAAAAATAATTAAAAATAAATTCCTAAAATCAGGGGCTTACAACCTATCTACCTTAGACAGTTTCGTCCTCGAAATTAAAATAATACTATCGTGCAAAATCTATAACATATGAATAATTAAACTAATTCTTACCGAAATTCGCAAATAGATGTGGATAATTCTCCCGCATGGAACCTTCTCGTTCCCAAGTAGATTCTTCTGGAGAATGGTGCTTCAATGCAACTCAAACCAATCTAATCATCTGTCCTCTAAGCGTCTTCTTACCCGTATCCAAGATACGAACCGGCTGCTCCTCGTATGATAAACTGGGTCCCATCGTGATCTCAGAGACCACATGACTGGGATTAGTTATATACCTCCTCAACTGTGATTCATGGAACACATTATGCAGTCCTTCTAGGGATGGACGTAATGCAAGATGATATGCCACTTCTCCTACATGCATAATAATATCAAACGGTCCAATATACTTTGGACTCAACTTTCCTCTACTCCTGATTCTAATGGTGACTCGAGTCGGTAAAATCCTCAAAAATACATGCTCTCCCTCCTTGAACTCCAATGGTCGACGGTGTGTATCGTCTCAATGCTTCTGCCGTCTTGAGCTTCTTGAAGATGACTTTGGATCCTCTTCACTTTCTCAACTGTCTGCGTCACAAGCTCTGATCCAAGTATTTGTCGTTCTCCAACGTTAATCCAACATAATGGTGATCTACACTTCCTCCAATACAGTGATTCATATGGTGCCATCTGTATACTAGCCTGGTAACTGTTATTGTAGGAGAATTCCACTAAGTGCAAGTGGTCCTCCCAAGAACCTCTAAAGTCTAACATACACGCTCTCAACATGTCTTCCAGGGTCTGAATAGTGCGCTCTGACTGACCATCCGTCTGGGGATGATAAGTTGTGCTAAACTTGATCCTTGTACCAAAGATCTTATGTATACTCCTTCAGAAATATGATATGAATCTAGAATTCCTATCCGAGACGGTACTAACTGGTACCCCATGAAGTTTCATAATTTGTCTCATGTACAAGTCAGCTAATATCTCGGTGGACTGTCCCACTTTGAACGCTATGAAATGTGCCGACTTTGTGAGTCTAGCCAAAATCACCCAAACTGCGTCCTTCCCACTAGGACTCCTCGAAAATTCGGTAACAAAACCCATAGGAATATGCTTCCACTTCCGCTCGGAGATAAAAAACGGTTGCAACATACCTGCGGTCCTATGATATTCTGCCTTCACCTGTTGATAGACCAAATACTTTGCTACAAAGCGTATAATCTCCCTCTTTATACCATGCCACCAATAGTACTACTTTATGTATCGATACATCTTAGTACCTCCATGATAAATAGAATAAATAGAGTTGTGCGCTTCATTCATCAACTCCTGCCACAACTCCCTATTCGGGACATATAGGTGATTTTTGCACCTTATTGTTCCATCCTCATGAATAAGCAGTCCCTTCTCCTCTCCAGCCTCTGTCCTCGCTCGAAGTCTTTGAAATCCTGCATCTGTAGGTAAAGCTCCCTTGATCCTATCTACGAGCGACGATTGTACTTCTAAATTGGCAAGTACTCCTTGTTGTCGCGGCATGATGACTTTTACTCCAAACTTCTGAAGATCCTCCAATAATTATGGCTGAGCTATCAAGAAATATGCAGTAGGCTTCCGCCACAATGTTTGCCTTACCATGATGGTACTGCAAATCTATATCATAGTCAGTCATAAGCTACAACCAACGCTTGTCTCATATTCAACTCCTTTTTGCGTGAAGGCATACATCAAGCTCTTATGATCCGTAAATATCTCCACACGCTCTCCATACAAATATTGCCTCCATAGCTTTAATACAAACATCGCCGCTGCTAACTCTAGATCATGAGTAGGGTAGTTTTTTCCATGTACCCTCAATTGCCTCGATACGTAGGCTATGACCTTTTCGTGTTGCATCAAAACACATCCAAGTCCACTACCTAGTACATTACTATATATAAAGAATCCTTTCGATCCAGAAGGAAGCATTAAAATAGGCGCTGAGGCCCACCTCTTCTTTAAATCTTCAAAAGCCTTTTGACAATCTTCCGTCCATTGAAACTCATGATCCTTGTACGTCAATCTTTTCATTGGTTTTGTAATCCGTAAGATCTTCTCTACGAACATGCGATAATATCTGGCAAATCCAAGAAACTCCTAACTTCTGCAACGGATGTCGGTGTTTGCCAAGACCCTATGGTAGCTATCTTTTTCGGATAAACTGAAAGTCCTTCTTCTGAGATAATGTGTCCAAGGAAAGGAACTCCATCAAGGCAGAATTCGCACATACTATTCTTCTATTCTTAGAATACAATATCTCATTCCTTAATACTACCTACACAACTCTAAGCTACTCCTCGAAATAAAAATAAGCTAGGAAGAAAACGGATAAAAGTGTTTACTACAAAAGAATTTTAATGCGACTAATCATACCATTTTATTGTAGGTATAGTATTATCAACCTATTCAGTTCACCCCTAGCAATTTCTTTTAATAGGCTCTATGCATCCGATATCCAGGCACTCATACTCGACTCATAATCTTAATAGGTCCCATCTCTAAGAAACTTACCCATTTTATCTGGCTACAAATAACTTCTTTGGTCCGTAGTGCGATGGATGGCTGCAGTGCACATCTGTCATACCAAATAATATTTGTTCTTGAGCTTATCTTGGCTAAATCCATAAAATATTTCTAGTTTAAATTTTTAAGAAAATATAAGAGAAGAGATCAATGCATGGGTATGGTTTAAGTAGAATTCGAGAAGCATTTGTAGCCATGATGTCATTATCTGAAGTCCTGCCTTGCTAGTGTTTCTGTGGCTGCAAAACTTTGATTCCATAATACAAGGATAAATATAATTTCTTAAACTTTTCCTTGGACCAATCCATAAGACACTTTCCAACAAGTTAGCGAAAATGAACGAGACGAATTTCTCAAGAAGTTAACAGGGAAGGGTTTAGTCAAATCTCAAGTATGGAAAAACACAAAGCAATTATTGTTGAGAAAGAAGATAACATGAAAGCAACATGTTGTAGAGTATGAAAGTAGTCTATAATCCAGTTTGTGGATATATCATCAAGTCCTATTCCTCAATCGGTTATAGGCTTGTAGTAGTACGACTATCCTAGGTATCACCACGACTTCGCACAATTTGCCAAGTCTCAACCTTCACTTATGGCTTCTAGTGTCTATGCCCCCGCTTTCCTTATGTGATAGTTAGGGGAGGATACGCCCATTACGAAGATTCGTCTTACTAGCACGAATAAATAAGGATTACGGTAGAACATAATCAAACTGGATGAAAATTAAAAAGTCAAGTGAGAGTTCGAAACGAAGTCAAGAAATGTATCAAGCATGTGGATGTGATCCTATGGGTCTTTACTATTCTAATTGTAGGCTCACATCGTTACAGTAACGTAACCGAAATGATTTAACGAAGATCTACATGGCCACCACAAAAACATGTAACGATCCGGTCCCAAAATACGTAGGACCAGGAATACGAATACATTTTAGCAGCACTTCGCCAATAGGCTAAACTATACAACAAGCCCATTTGCGAAATACTTAAGCTGAAATCACGATAACATCCCAAAAACACAATACAGTCCACAGGTATATATCTAATCACATCCATAGAGTCATAGTCTATAAAGAGATCAAGTCCAATAATGATAAAATAGAAAATATCCAGCAGTAATGTAACAATATATGTGCGGGTAAAAGACATCCCGAAACCACAGAAGAAGAAATAAAGTAATAATCAACTACAAGTCTGATGAAATGAAAGGAAATAATGTTGCAAGTCTAAATATAGAAATAACATAATCACGAGAAATCCTCTGGCACTATCTCATTCTCATGTGCCAGTTCGTATCCGGTCTCAGCTCCCGAACCATAAATCTCCAAAAAATCTTCTACTTCGTCTAAGCCTGGAAATAGCCAGGTCCTCAAGGTACTAGCAAGGTACATAACATAAATGCCATGGTATAGATATGGAAATATGAAATAAGGCAACCGACGTATATAGTCTACGTGCTATGCAAGTAAGAAACTCTTCTAGAATACTAAACCTCTCTACTAAGGCCGACAAGCACCTCAGCAGGATATTGTCCCTAGTATCGTGTCATGGAACTAAGGACAATCAATCTCGACAGCGATAATCCTCTACTCTGCTACGAGCTAAAGGGTCATTAAACAACAGGACACACGACATTAGGTCTGATATTGTAGTAAAGTTCTCCCCAACCCTATGTCTAGAATCTAGCAATGTCAAGTCTGTACACTCATCTCGATAACGATAGCAACAATGATGAAAAATCTAGAATGCTAGCTTGAGGTCAATACCATAAATAGTCACGTAAACCTTGCATCATGAAATGTATCAATGTCCTGTGGTCAATCGTGCCAATAGACACATCAATATATACGCAATACCTAATGTTAATACTCGGTGTCATCATCATGACATCGGTACATGTCTACAAAGTGGACACTAAGTTTCAATGTCCATATGCAATGCTAATCAAAATAACAACAAGAAAGAAAAAAAATATGTAACCACGACAAGGTATACTTGCCTGTAACAGTTGTTTGAGGGTAGGCATGTCCAACTCCGGTATTCTCGTCACTTCTTCCAAGATCAACTATAATAATATACTATATTTAGTATTTTATATCATCTTACCATATATAGATTATATTAGCATCTATGTCTACTAGTCGCCATAACGTTGATACAACACTAACATATAAGTACCAACTTCTTTCAGGAAATAATTTATAACTAAAATAAAAATAATAAATTTAAATTCTGCAAATTATTTATAAGTACCTATATATTACCAAAAAATTTTTTACCTGTAGAACTCTTCCACAATAGGTTCTATGTCAATACTACATATTAATACCAAAATTTGACCTAATAATTTAGCCCCAAAATAATAATTAGTTGAAATATTAAATTCTATATAAACTCTGGAAATTAGTTAAATAGTGGTTTTAATAGTAAACCTTGCATGACAAATAGTTTAATAGAATTTTATGAAGTTTTGGAACTTTTGGACACAAGGAACATAGGATTTTTCGGAGTTTGGTGTTACGACAAATGTCATGAATTTTTAAACATAGCAAACAAACTCAAAACCTAACAAATAGATATGCGGTAGAAAGCTCTCGACGTCTAGTTTCTGAATAAAGATATTAGAAGGATCAAAACTGACTTAGATAGGCAAAAAATTGCTCACAACAGGACTCGTCGGTTCTGGACACCTTGTAGTAGAATTGATGCCACAGACAAACCACTTGGAACTGTGTGATCCAGCAATTAAAGATTAATGTAGACACATAGTGGTAACTTATAGTTTTGGTTTGAGGTGAATTGGTTGAGAAAAAATAGATAAAAGTTCATCTAGAAGTCGACTAACCTGTTGTGATGCTCGTATTTTAATTTGGCAGAGTTTCGGCCCAAGTAGTGTGTTGTGCACCTCTCTACTGGACGCAAGATTGTTCGTATACTTCCTACGGTAGAAGAAAACGTCAAGGGGGTCACAAGAGTGGTGGTTGGCACAAAATTCGAGGAAATTGGGTTTGGTGGAGTAGGGGTTCGGCTATGGGGGTCGGCCTTGGAGGGTTGGTCGTGCGCATAATGAGGGGATAATGGGGTGTTGGCCGTTATACGGGAGAGGGTGATGTCTAGGGATTGATAGGTTTTTATATTACAAGGGTTTGGGCTTTGGTTTGAACTAATTTGGTTATTTGGTCCTCCAAAGTAGACTAATGGTAATAGATTTCCTATTTTAGAGATTTGTTTGACCAAATCAAAGATATAGGGAATATTGTGTATGGCTGCAATTTAACCTCTAAACTCACTTAAATATATGTCTACTTGGTTTTGCAGCCTTACTTAGGCTCTAACTAGTAGGATTGATTAGGTTAGGGTCCTTGTAGCATTTCTAGTCAAATTGGACCTGAAAATCAATTTAATGAGTCTCATGTGCCATTTACAAATAAGTAGCACATAAAAACTCGATTGGATGGTACACACTAGGCATGTGCATTGTAAACCTAAATTGGGTCCAAATTAAATATTGGGTCAAATGGTTTTGATCTATGTCGAGTCCCGAAATCAAATTGGAAGGGCTTTGGTTTAAACTAATTCGGGTAGGATTTGGCCCTCCAAATTATATTAATGGTAATAGGTTTTCTATTTTAGAGGGTTGTTTGACCAAGTCAAAGATATAGGTAATATTGTGCATGGCTATAATTTAATCTCTAAAATCACTTAAATATATGTCTACTTGGTTTTGGTAATCTTAGTTAGGCTCTAACTAGTAGGGTTGACTAGGTTAGGGTCCGAGTAGCATTTCTAGTCAAATTGGACCCGAAAATCAATTTAATAAGTGTCATGTGCCATTTACATATAAGTAGCACATGGGAACTCAATTGGATGGTACATCCTATGCATCTGCTTAGTAGACTTAAAATGGGTCAAAATCATATATTGGGTCAAACGATTTTGATTCATGTCAAGTCCCGAAATCAATTTAGAAGTTTGGCCTAGAATTACGATAAATGATCAAAATGGCCTAAGTTGACCCGAAGTTGCACAAAGTCAAAAGAATGTTGGAGAAGATATTTAGATGGGACATGATATATCAACTTAAAGGTGGACGTGTCTGGAATTCAAATATGGAATTGGATTTAAGAAATCAATAGTTGTTGTGCTTAAAAAATCAAGGCTACGGTAAGTACTATTATAGTCATTATTGACTTAATATATAATTTAAATATTTAAATATCCATATAAAGTAATTAAAAAAATTACAAAAATTCGGGGGCTTACACCAGGTCCTAAAAGGGACGTAGTAAGATACAAAAGAAACAATGCCATAATGAATTGTAATTAATATAGGTTCACTAAACGTTTATCTGTATGCACGTCGAAGACGACTTTGGTACGTATAAGTAGGTGAAGGAATAAAGCATAGCATCCGCTAGAGGCTAATGAAATTAAAACAGTAACAAGATGACAATGTATCTTGCCTGGAACATCGGAAGCAGATTAATCTTCGGTCCAGCTCCAACTGTAGTCGAACAATCGCAAACACCTAGTAATATAAATAAACTAAAATAAATGCTAACTCCAAGATCTCACACATCCCATGTATACACTTATCCTGTATAGTCTCTACTTAGGCATAATCTACCAAACTAGTTTATATCCAAGTATAGTCATATAATATGACAAAACTATTATTCTATAATTTAAAAATAATTAATTTAAATTCTGAAATAATAATAAATATTTTTATGAAACAAGTAAATATATACATACTTTAACTATTCTACACACACATATAATCATGCTATAAGATAAAGGTAGTATTTTTATAAAGTAAAAGTAATAATAATAAATTCTTGAATATTCCTTAAAAATATTTAATAATAATAGTTAATCATAATATTTATAGAAAAATACACTTTGACTAAATATATCAACTTATTGGCTTGATAGGCCAACTTGTCAATTACATCGAAACCAAATAAAATAAAATTAATATGTTTAAATTCTAAAATAATGCTATGTAAAATGAGAAATAATAGGAATTGATGTCACAATTATAAAAGGATCACTTACTATATATAGGTACAACTAGTAAACAACTATATATAACACTTAACCATATATACCATCAATGGTACTATATATGGCACCATATTATTTTCGAAAAATAATATGTAAATCCCCAAACTATGTACTTTTATTTTTGGAAAATAAACCTTAATTGTTGAATAAGTTTTATATATAAATATTTTAGAAAAAATAAGTCCAACACAAGCTAGTTCATAAATCACACAACTATGCCATACGGGATTCGAATTTGGAAAGCAAAGCGATATAAAAATATAGAAAAAATATATATTTGAAATAATTAAAATAAATTATAGAAAATATGATTTTCTATCTCAATTAATCAGATTTAAATCATATTAACCTTTTATGAAGTTTAGAGATCAAGTAGTAGAGTTACGGTGGGCTTGTCGGTGTCCGTAAGACTAGTATCATAGAAACGGTGCCATAAACGCATGAAATACTTAAAAATATACACAAACAATAATTCTATATGGTAGACATAGATGTTAGAGACCTTACCAAATTTTTGTCTGACATTAATCTGGGTTGGAAGTCGTCGAGAAGTCTCCACACCGAAATAGATCAATTCTGAACACGTTTTAGTGCAACGAACGCCAGAGACGAAGGGGGTAGAACGGTGAGAGTTAGCGATTGGACATCATAGAAGATATGTAGGGCTATCCACTATATTTGATTTCATCTTAAATAGATGAAAAAAATTAGATGAAACCAATGCTAGATGATGACAAACCTGGGTTCGGAATTATTGTTACGACTAAAAATAACCATAAAGTTCGGCCTTCAAACGACTAAACAAGTAGACAAAACACCTTCGGGGCTTGATAGAGTTGAAGATGGGTATCTTTGAGTCATCGTAGAGGTAGTGGAGTGCACAAAAATCGAAGAGGAAGGGGTTAAAGGGGTGGTCGACCTTGGAGTTGTTGTTGTTGGCCTATGGGAAAGGGGGGTCAGATTTTCGAGTAGGGAGGAAAGGCGGGCGGCCAAAGATGTCTTGTATATATAGGGTTTTTTCTCTCCTCTTAATTATGGAAATTTTGGTTTTGGTTTGGATTGAATTTAAATTGATTTTGTCAACCAATCAATCAAATTGGTTAGGAGTAGTAGTGGTTTCCTTCTATAAATGGTATATTTGACTTTAGTCAAAGTTGTTAGAATTTGATCATATTAAATTGAATTAAATCAATTTAATAAGGTTCTTCTATTGTTTGACACCCTAGAGTAGTCTCCACTAAGTTACGTTGACTAGGGTTAAGTCCCAGAAATATTTCCAATAGATTTTGACACCGAAATAACTATAAATGGGTCTTATGTACCATTTGCAAATAAGTAGCACATACCATAAGCATGTGTGTAGTAGGCTAAAAATAGGTAAAAATTATCTATTGGGTCATTTAGGTTGGATCAATGTCGAGTCCCGAAATTAAGTTGGAAAGTTCGACAAGTTTTACGGTACATAGCAAATTGGCCTAAATTCACCCGAAAGTTGTACGACGAAATTAGAATACAAGAGAACACGTTCGAGTAGGACATCAAGTGGGACATGATATATCAAAATGAACATAAACTTGTCTTGGTCAAAACACATGAAGGATATTTCTAGAGATTGGCATTTCTTGTGCTGAAAAAATGAAAGCTACAGAAAATAGTATTTAATGATCAAAATAATAGTGAGAAAAATATCTATTAAGAACTATACTAAATAAAATGATAAAAACAAATAAAAAAATAACTCTAAAAATCAAGGGGGCTTACAACCTATCTACCTTAGGAAATTTTATCCTCGAAATTAGGTATATTATAGTATAACAACACGTAGTAATAATAGTAACAATAATCAATGGCACCGTCCTAACTTCTTCTTGTTCTTGTCGTAAAAATGACAAGTCGGGAGCTCATTTGTCTCATACGGACGACCCTCTACAGAAGATGTACTCCTAACCATCTGATTGGTCTTCCATACTATTATCAAAATTAAAACATAAAATATGACACAAAAAAATAATCAAACACGATTTCTAGAGGACGCTAGTACCAATGGGATTCTAAGTTTACCTACCAAGAAATAAGGTAACCTTAGTTCTAGATTCTTCCTGACTTATGTGATGACAACACAAAATTAAGGTCGTAGATGGTATCACTTCCTATAAGGAATTCAAACTTAGGTATTGTAGGATAAATTCATGGGCTTCCTAAAGAGTCCTAAGTACCATCATGGTACTATTGGACAACAACTCTATAAGAAAAAATTATTACTAACTCAACACTAGGCCTTCATTAAGTTAGAAGAAATTTACTACTCTACTACTTCTAAATATCAATAGGTTATACAATTTTTACAATTACACCTAACAATTTTACACTTATCTACTAGGCAAGGGTCAACGCTGAGCTGAACAGGTACACAAACCTATTTATAGTTCATTTCAAGGCTAGTCTTACTATATATAGAGATAGTCGTCTAGCCTAACTCAAACCTTCATACTCTATCTAATACTTCTTGGTCATCTATCATGATATTAGCACTCGATAAAATCCTTCTAGTAATTCTATTCAAGGTTATATCTTACGCAAAGGTAGCATAGATTAGTCTAAAAATCTTAGGATCTCTCGTTAGGGTTAAATCCTATAATGTACTCTATTCTAACTTCCATCTTAGAAGGATATCTATACCCACCTTAGCTATTTACCTAGTCCTATCAAGCATGGGTTCCTATGTCCTCTAAGTAATAATTTCTGCAACAGAAGAATACCATTTCTACCTACATGTTTCATCTAGTATAGGTGTCTATCTCTACCCTACTCGTCTTTAGATGATCACTCCCTAAAATATTATATCCCTCATACTTCTACCGCACAATATAATTGAAATAGCTCATCAAGCACAAATGTTCATCTTTCCGAAATAGAAAAGACGAGAATTTGATATAAGGAGGCCAAGAGAAGTATATTATATTACAAACACGAGGTTCAAGGGCAATAGGAGAAATCAAAGGAAGCCGTGGATTGATATTCTAATACACTATCATATTGTAGGCTCGTTCGGTACAGTAACGTAACCAAAACAGTTTAATCTCGACATGCATGGGCCACCACAAAAAAATGTCACGCCCCAGTTCCAATACACATAGGAACCCAAGGCATGAGCATGCCAGCTGTACGGCCAGAATAAGTATCCCAATTGAATGGCCTTATCCTAATCGTAGTACGCTATAAAAATAAACTAAATCTACTATGTCTCAACTATGTCTCAATCCACATATAGGTAAATAAAACAAGAATGAACATCATATAATATAGTCGGCCACCTATAATAAACATGTTCGTAAAAACTCAAGAATAACATAAGTTTGCAAAACTAGGCTAGTGAGCAAGATATAACATGAAAGAAAATAAAAAGTACGAGAAAATGATAATGCAAAACTACAAGTAATACCTGAACCCTACAGCCGAAATCATACCCATCTATCTATATTATAAGCATAGCAACAACCTGGAGAGATCACTAGGTCCTTAGAGGGACGTGCAAGATACAAAAGAAACAATACCATAATAAACTGTAATTAAACATGATAATAGGTTCACTAACCATCTATGTGTATGCACGTCAAAGATAACTTTGCGACATATGAGTAGGTGAAGAATAAAACATAGCATCCGCTAAAGGCTTATGTATATACTAGCGTACCTCCCGACTGTGTTCTGACATGCGGTCAGCGGCCGCTGCCGGATATATACTCTAGCAATACACCCATAACTAGAAAACTATGAACCCATAACCGAGCAACCACTAAGGCTAATATATGGCTTCTCATACGTCTATTAATAGTCTTCTCCACCCATGTCTTGCACTAGTCATATCCATGACTCGAACAATACATATCTTTATGCAAGTCACTAGCTAGACTCACACTAACTCTATATGAACTTACACGCAAACCGCTGGCACCGGTAGCTAGCTGAATGCGTAAGCTCGTGCCAACATAATATATCTCACTCACAATGTCGTGTAATGATACTTGACAAGGATAGAAGTTATTATATATAACTTCACAACTTTTTGGGTACATATCATATACATGTAAGTCAAACACACGCACACTCACCACAACATCGATGCCACCATCGATCGCATCCAAGTCATACTTGGATGCACTCTACTAGAGTAACACACTAGCACTACAAGAACAATATCATGAAATTAAAACAGTAACAAGATGGCAAGGTATCTTGCCTGGAACTTCGAAAGCAGAATAATCATCGGTCCGGCTCCAATTTGTTGGTCCATTGGTCATGGTCGAACCTGATTTTAATAATTGATCTAACCATGTCTCGATATAAGGGGTACTTGGACGATTGCTGAGATCTTCTACCACTCTGTTCAAGATTGAAGCTGTTTTGCCAAATGAGTCTGCATTTCAATATTCAATATAATTTTCATATTTATTGAGTCTAGGAATACTTTGTACACCGAGTAATACTGGCAAATAAGCTACCCCAAAATGTTTTTTAAATGTCCTATGTTTTGAAAATAGTCCATTTTATAAAAAGCTCCTAACTGCTAAAACTTTTCAAAATCCCAAAACTAAAAATCCGATTTACAAAATTCTCCAATAATCAAACTCTGGTCACCAACAGAGTTCGGCCCAAGTTCGGTTCGAACTCGCCCCGAATTCGTTTGGTGTCGTAGGATTTTGAACTTGGTCATCCTACTGTTACGGATGCAACGACTATTTGTCGAGATTCTCTCAAAGAATTCTGTCCGAATTCTGCCCGGATTCTGACTTTGGAAAAAATATAAATAGGGAAGAATTTCACTCAATTCAACACCCCTCTTTTCTCTCTTCTCTCTAAGCTTAGTATGTCTTCTAAAGTGTTCTAAGTTGTTTTTTTCAAATCTCAAGTCAGTTACAATCCTCTAGTCGATTTGCCAGTGCGGTACAGAGAGATTGCAATCAGAGGCTTCATCGAAGAAAGATACTTCACAATTGAAGTTGGTCGAGTACTCCGAATCAAAGCTCATGTTGTAGAAGTTGCAAGGACTTCGGATGAAAACTTACGATATTTTTCTATAGTGGATTCAACTGGAAGCTAGAGTTCTTCCGACTGGAATAGTCCTCACAAGAGGAAAACTAGTATACATCGTCGTGTTTGCGTTTGCTTTCTGATCTCTGCTTTTTTATTTACTTACTTGTAATATATTATATGTGATCTTGTTGCTAACATTTTAAATTAGCTAAATTCTGCTGCCAACTCTATTCATACCCCCTCTAGAGTATTGCACTTTACAATTCGTTCTTACAATTGGTATCAGAGCGGGTTATACAGGTAAAGCAAAATAGCACTGCCATTATACTCTTATTTATTATAGTTGTTACATAGAACACAGTATCACACATGACAACTGTAAAATTCACAAAGGCCAAGCCATAAACAGACCTCCACTGTTTGATGGTACAAATTACATATACTAAAAACACGGATGAGTTTATTCTTGAAATCTCTAGATTTTGACTTATGATCTATTGTGATTGATGTCTATAAGAAGCCTGCATGTATTCTTGTTGATGGAGAGTTGGTTGAGAAACCCCATGACAAATATACTAAAGCTGAAAAAGAAATATGCTAGTCTTTACGCACGTGCTATTAATGCTTTTTTTTGTGCCCTAGAAAGAACTGAATTTAACAGGGTGTCTACGTGCACAATGTCAAATGAAGTGTGGAAACTTCTCGAAGTGACTCACAAAGGCACAACGCAAGTCAAGTAGTCAAAAATCAGCAGACTTACTCAGGAGTATGAGGCATTCAAGCTAAAGCCAAACTAATCTGTCACTCGGATGTTTATACGATTTTTGGATATTGTAAACCCTCTCTCTTCCTTAGGCAATGAATACGATAACCATGAGAAGATTCACAAACTTCTACGAGACCTCACGAAGAACTGAATTCCATAGGCTACGATAATTATTAAAGGGAACGACCTTACCACTATGTCTCTTGAAACACTCATGGGTAATCTACTCACTCATGAGCTAGAACTTGAAGACTTTGAAGATGTTGCACCGAAGGAGAAGTCGATCGCTTTCAAAGCTCAAAACAAAAGATCTGTCGAAGAAAATTCCGACAATAGTGACTCTGACTCTGAAGATCAAGCACTTCTAGTATGAAAGTTTAAGAAGTTCATGAGATTCAATAGAATAAAAAAGGAACACAACAACAATAACAACAACAATGAAGAAGATCCTATCTTCTACGGTTGCAAGAAGAAAAGACATATAAAGAAGGACTGTCCAACAGCATCATCATCAACCAGGAAAAGTAACAAGTATGACAAGTGTTACCTGAAGAAATAAACGTCCAGAAGGTACGCCATCACAAGCATATAGCATGAAAGTGAAGCCAGCGACTCAGAAGATGAACAATCTGACGATGCTGTAAATATGTGCTTAATGGCATTTGATCAGGTAAATACTAACCCCTGTTTGATACATATGAGGATTTTACCTTTGAGCAATTAGGTGAAGCCTTTAGTGACCTCTTAGGTGATTACAGAAAACTGTGTAGCAAAATTTAAAACTCTAAGAAGTTACTCAAAGAGTACAAAGGTAAAATAGGAAGACTTACCGAACTACTAGCTGAGGTTAGAGGTAATGATAATTCTAGTGAGGTAGGTGAGCTTTCTTCTGTTAAGTTATTACTACACGAGACAACAAGACTATCCGAAGAGAAAGATATGACCATTACCCAATTAGAGGAAGTTCTACTCAAAGAGAAGAAGAGTCTTCAGCAAGCACTAATAAGAAATGATGCCCTTACTGCTGATTATAATACATTGTATGACACTTCGTAAAAGTTCAAAATTAGGTTAGAAAAACAGCCTGAGGTTGCTGCTTCCTACCCTAACATGTGTTATTTACCGAAACATCGGAACACTGTTAAATCCAACACTGTCAGACCAAACCAAACCAAACCTTTTCCCAAATAGACTAATGGCATGCATTCTATTATACTAGAAAACCAAGATCTACAATTATACACAACACACTACATCTAATACTCAACATGCTAGATGTCATTATTGTGGAACTATTGGTCGTATCTCTCCTGCGAGTAGAGTTAGAAAGCTTGTTGCACTACAACAAAAAACCCTTTTAATGACGGCTAAAAGTGTCATTAATGACGAACCATGACGCTTTTTTTTCCACAGCAACCGTTATGAAAACGGGTGTTATAAATGTTTTTTAAAAGCGTCATAAAATAAACGTCATGAATAGTTTCTATAAAAGCGTTATGAATAGTTAATATATAGTGCACAATTCAGAATAATTTTAAAACGTCATGAATAGATAATATGTATAGGCTCAATGCAGCACATTTATAACACTCATATTACTGAACTCATCACATTTATAACACTCAATACTGCACATTATATATTACTTTCCAAAAACTTCTCAATTCAATTTTAAAACAACAACTTTGAACTATATTCACAAGAAAACATCGAAATGTTATATCACCATCTTCATTACATTATTTCAAAATAGGGTATCCAAATACATATATTTATAACTACTACTTAAATGAATCCTCAAAACAAGTAACTACTTTGGCTTCAATTGAGCACATCAAAACTGTCAACATCACGTGTAGCAAATCCCACCATTGCAATAATATTTGCATCTTCATGTGCACCTGAGAAAGAAAATTAATACTAGTTAGCTACAATTCCACCATGCATCTATAACAAGTATTATCAACACATTAAGATAACACCAACTTACAAATTTGAAAATAGAGAGAGCTCTATGAGCTAATCTTCAAAAACTTCAATGACTAAGGCATTAAAAATGATATATCAATGGTTCATCTTTAAACCTCATCTTCTTAAATTTTAGTTTAACTAAAGGTAGAATTAGAACTACTAATTTTTTTCTTAAGTTTGAACAATCAAATTTATTGGATACTTGACCACAAGAGAATTAATAATCACTACAGCTAAATTCTTTCCAGAAAAGATGTTAGCTTAGGAGAAAACTTACTAACTATTCCAGAAGTCAAGCCACACATACTTAGAGAGAAGTAAAATACTTACCGGTAGAGCCATCTTCTTCAATGTACTCATTGCCAAATAGTGAAATGATTCATATTTAAGAAACTATTTGATACTATGACAGAAACTATTTACCAATCTGGAAGAAGCCAAAATGCTTGCTAACACTTGTATCATATCAGAAAAAGCTTTATCTATTGATACCACATAAAAGTTCCAGTCTTCACCCAATTATAATATAATATGCAATTTCTTCTTTTACTCCGTAATGTAAATATATCTATGTCCAAAATGAGAGAATTAGAAGAAAAAACTCTTAATTTTAATGCTTACCTCATGAACCCTTGGTCTATGGTGTCTGAGCTCCAGTAATGATTCCTTCCTTTCTATCAGGACTCCAAGTTCCCCATGCACAAATACTTGAGCTGCACTCAAAAGGATACAAAATTCAGCTCAAAAGAAGTCATAGTCAACTAAGAGTTTTTGCTTTGATTCTATACTCATGCACAAATACGTGTATGTTATCCCACTTGATTCTATACTCATATTGTGATTTTTATCTATCTATCGGCATTCTAAATATTAAAAATATTGATGATGACTATGCAGTCACCAAGAATCCATAATCAACAAACTGAGCATAAACGCATATTTGAAAACCAAACGAAGCATCGATAGATCAATCAAGAAACAGAGCATAAACCCACATTTGAAAACCAAACGAAGCATCGATAGATCAATCAAGAAACAGAGCGCTACCAATGGTTGTTTAAGCAGATCCCGACGAGCTCCATCCGGTTCCGTACGAGCTCGAGCACGACCCTCAGCCTCTGCTCCTCCGTGCACACCTCGAGGACCTTCTGCACCAGGTAGTTCTCGAACGGGTTCGTCATCAGCTCCACCACGTGGTCGACGATCCCGAGGAAGATCGCCTCCTTCTCCTTCCTTGTCCCCTCCACGAGCTTCCGCTGCAGGAACCGGCACCCGTTCTGGTCCTTGATTAAGTAAAATAGAACATTACCATGATTTGTATTCATCTGAAGCCCTAATCTGAAGGACACATATATCTATTGTAGTTAGTAATGAAACAAAACCTTGATCAAGTAAAACATAACATTACCATGATTTATATTCATCTGAAGCCCTAATCTGAAGGACACATATATCTATTATAGTTAGTATTTATATTATCAAAATAAGTGACCAACACGTGAAAAAAAACTAATAATACAATTCCTATACCATATCATCTAAACAAAACAATAACACATTGTTGAATAAACCAAATAACAGGCATTTGAAAAGGAAAAAAATAGAGAACTACATATTGTGATTTTTATCTATCTATCGGCATTCTAAATATTAAAAATATTGATGATGACTACCTAACACCTTGCCCTCTGTTCATACATCCTCATACCCACATATATACAACAATGCAATAGTTTTAAGGAGTTTGAACAATATGTTCCAACCGAGTGTTTACTTATGAAGAAGGAAGGAATGGAGAGCACAACTGTTGGAAGGGGTGCTCACCAGCGCATGACGTCGACCGTAGGGGTGGTTGGCACGTGACCGGCAGCCGGCACTGCTGCGCGGAGGCATCGTGACCGCTGAGGTCGGTTCTGCAGGCCCGGGGAGAGCCGTGTCCACGAAGAGGTTTATGCACCAAAATCACACGAGAAGTCCTCGACCGCCAACAGCGTTGTGGCGTAGCCGACCTTCGCTACTGTTCTCGTGTGCGGCGGGCGCATGGAGACTTGCCAGCATAGGTACGACTGTTGGAATGATGGAAGGAGGAGCTGGAGATAGGAGAAATATTTTGTAGGTACACCGACTCGTCGTCAACCCCGGGGACGGCGTACAGGAACTGGATGTAGTTCTTGTACTCGATGTCCAGGACCAGACCCGGATCCAACGCCCGGGCCGGGTTTATGAATCCGGCTCCGTAGTCGAACGGGGTCGCAAATTAGGGTTAGGGTTTTCGAGTTGGGGGAAAGGAAGGAGAAGAAGAGGAGAGGAGGGTGTAAGGAAGAGGAACTGACCCATGAGGGCTTCGGATCCGAGGTCGGCGCCGGAACCGATGAAGCGGCGGAGGTTGCAGACCCACGACATCGACAACGCCGAAGGGCGACGAGGAACGTGCACGACGGCCTCGAGCTTGTCCTTGAGGGCGACGAGGAGCGTGAGGCCCTCCTCGAAGATTTTGGATCTAGGGTTAGGGTTTTGGAGTTGGGGGAGAGGAGGGAGAAGAAAGGAGGAGAAGGAGAAGATCAGAATGTTTTGGGGAAGAGGCGGGCTATAGCAAAGATTTTGCCAAAAATTGAAGTTAAAAAATATTACAAGTTTGCCACCGCTCTAAACTATTAATAACGCTTTGTTTTATAAACGTTATAAAAAGCCCAGAATTAGCCCAAACTGTCATAGAAAAAAGGTATTTTTTAACTTAATAACGCTTATGTATCAGCCGTCATTAAAACTCCATGTCGAGCGTCATTAATAGGTCTTTTTGTTGTAGTGTTGATTTAAAGTTATGTGCATGGATACCGAAAACTAACACTCCAGAACCCTACAAGAAATGGGTACCAAAAGTTTAATCTGTAAATTCTTTTATAGGTGGAACACACTTTACATGCTAGAAGCAAATCGATCCTTGACAGCAGTTGCTCACGACACATGACCGGTAACGCTTTATTATTCGCAACATTATCGAAGAAGAAGGAAGGATACATTTTCTTCGGTAATAATCTTAAAAGGTATATAGTAGGTATCGACAATATTGGTAAGGATCCATATCCTGTGATTAAAGATGTCTGTCTAGTAACCGAGTTAAAACATAACCTACTCAGCATAAGCCATTTAGCTAACCATGGTTATGGTATTAACTTTGTCAAAGACAAATATACTATAGTTGATAGCTCAACTGGTAGTACTATCTTTGAAGGCATTAGGTAAGACAATATATATGTTTTTCTATTTGTTAGAAGATGCTAACAAAGCAGGTAGATGCTTAATGGCCAAAAGTGATGAGAGTCAACTATGCCATATAAGACTCGGCCATGCAAACATAGACACAATTTGAACTACACACAAAGAAATTGGTACAAGACTTACCGGTCATTACTTTCAAGAAGGATATGGTATGTACTGATTGTGAAAAGAACAAAGCTACCCGATCCACTTTCAAGTCTAAGAACACCGTAAGTACTATTAGACCTCTACAATTACTATATATGGATTTATTTGGACTAATAGAATTGCTAGCCTAGGTGGTAAGTTATATGCTTTTGTAATAGTAGATTTCTCTATATACTCGTGGGTACATTCTTTTTGCACACAAAAATAATGTATTGTCAGAATTCGTCTCTTTTTGCAAGAAAGTTCAAAATGAGAAAGGATTCATGATGACTCGAATCCGAAGTGATCATGTGACGAATTTGAGAATACAGAGTTTAAGCAATTTTGTGACACACACGATTATCTGTATGAGTTCTCTTGCCCTAGGACTCCATAACAAAATAGAGTTGTGGAACGTAAGAACAGAACTCTATCCAGAATGGCTAGAGTAATGTTAAACCAGTTTAGTCTACACAAATACTTTTGGGCTGAAGCTGTCAATACAGGTTGTTATGTTCTCAATAGGGTTCTAATTCGACCAAAAATGAAGAAGACTCCCTATGAGTTATGGTTTGATAGGTCACCATCAGTTTTTTATTTCAAAATATTTAGTTGCAAATGCTTTATTCTCAATACTAAAGACAATTTGGGAAAGTTTGACGAAAAGGCCGATGAAGGTATATTTTTAGGTTATGCGGCCAAAAGCAAAGAATATCGAGTCTTCAACAAAAGAACCATGATCATCGAAGAGTCAATAAATGTCACTTTTGACGAACTGAATCAACAAACAATCGATGATGATGATGATGAAGACACTAATATACCAAGTACAGCACCTGCAAAACCTTCAAGCATAGCACCATCTGATCCTCCAGCAGATCACGTACAGAACCAAAAGCCGGAACCAGCTACCTTGAGAGCTTGCCAAAAAGAATAAAGTTTTTGGTTGACCATCCAAGGACTTGGTAATAGGTAAGATTACCATGGGTGTAAGTACTCGTTCCTCTAGCAAAGATATAGTTTACTGTGTTGCTTTTATTTCACAGCTTGAACCCAAAACTATTGAAGAAGAATGTAGAGATAATTATTGGATAGATGCTATGAAAGAGGAATTAAATCAATTTGAACAAAATCAAGTTGGGGAATTTGTTTCCAAGCCCATTGATCATTCGGCCTATGGCACCCGCTGGGTATTCCAAAATAAACTTAATGTGAATGGTTTAGTTACTCGTAACAAGGCTTGACTCGTAGCTCAAGGATACAACCAAGAGGAAGGTATCGACGACGATGAGACCTATGCCCCAGTTGCGAGATTAGAATCCATTCGCATGTTATGTGCATTTGCATATTTTCATAATTTTAAACTTTTTCAAATGGATGTTAAGAGTGCATTTTTGAACGGTTTAATAAAAAAAAGTTTATGTAGCTCAACCTCTAGGTTTTACTGATTTCAAAAACCCTGATTATGTTTTCAAGTTGAAGAAAGCCTTATACGGTTTGAAACAAGCCACTCGTGCTTGGTATGATCGTTTAAGCTCTTTTCTACTTGACAACGGTTTTACAAAAGGCGAGGTTTGAAGAACAAGTGGGCAACTCTAGAGGGGGTGAATAGAGTTTATGACAATAATATCCAATTAAAAATTAAACTCTTTCACCAAAAGTGAATAATCAAAGTAAATGCGGAAATGATAAAGTGCGAGAAAGCATAAGCAAACACAGCGGATTTTAACCTGGTTTCCCTCGTGGAGGACTAGTCCAGGCCTGAGAACTCTAGCTCAGGATTAAATATACTATTTGTGAAATAGTAGTCACACCCAGTGCCTTTTCTTCATAAGAGCACGTCAACTTCTTATAGAGATCGCAGTGGCGATGCTTAGAATTTTCCAAGCGACTTTCTGAACTCTTGTACAAACTCCTAACTGAAGAGCACTGGGCACTTTGAGGCTTAGGGAGCTTGTGGCTAGTAGATGAGAAGGTTAAGGCTTGTATAAGACTTTTGAGAGAAGAGAAGAGAAGATTGGATGATTGAAAATGAGAGAATTTAAGGCCTATTTATAGGGTTCAAGATAGGCAGAATTCGGCCAGAATTCTTTCTCAAGAATTCAAATTTTTGGCCGTTGGACAACTGGCACACAGCAAACCCTAAAAATTAGGGCCCTGTAATTTAGGGGACAGAATTTGGCCCGAACTCTGTGTGGAGGCAGAGTTCGGCCCAAACCTTGTCTCCAAAAGACAGAATTGTTCTAATAGGCTATATGGGCTAGTTTGGTTTTGGTGGAGCTTTTTGGTTTGTGGTTTGGAGATAGGTATAGGCCCAAATTACTCAGTGCGACTTAGTTTACATTTATCTAGACTCAATAAAAGTAAAAATACAGACTCGAAAACTGAGTACGCTGCAGGATAGAGCCGACGTCCATCTTGTACTGAGTTCAGTCTTGATGTGTCATATTGAATTATGACAAGTATCATATTGTCAAATTTATCACTATTTGGTTGACTGTGATTTTGTGTCAACAATCTCCCCCATATTGATAATGGACAAAATGATATTTGTATATTCAATATTCATACCTGGACACATTTATGAAAGCAGTAGCTCCCCCAAAATCAGTGCATAGAAAGACTAGCTAGCAATAGCTCCCCCATAAACATTGCTTCTTTTTTTGTCCTGATAAATACGATCTTTTCCAAAGCACAGATATACAATATGATATGATGATATGAATATCAAATTATTCTCCCCCTTTTGTCAATTATCAAACACAAAAAACCATAGAATTTGTAAATACAAATAACTGGCAAGCACACCAAAGTAATAATAAACTGCATCAAGTGTCTCAAGAGTCACAGAACATAAAGTGAACTAATACAATAAAAAGCAACTACATAAACTTGAAATCCATAGTGCATAAATAGTAAACATAAGATGCTCAGCAGCAGCAGCAAGTAGAAGACCACATCCATCATGGAGCTCGAGAAGGTCTAGCACCGTCAGATGGATCAGTATTCGAACGACGAGGATGCACGAAAGCCGCATCCGGATCCAGATAGCGCATAACCCAAGGGTCATCGATACGGTATCCGTCGCGAGCAGGATCCCTCTTCATAGGAATAAGCATAGAATGATACCGAGACATAGGGTACCGAACGTCATGCAGTGAGTTGCTGATGGCACTCATCTACAGGGTGGTACGGTAGTCAAGCTGGTTCCAGCGATCATCCTCTAACATGAATCGATCGCGAAACATAGTCTGAATCGACTCAAGAGTAGCAGGAGGAGGGGGCGCAGGCTGTCCAAGAGCAGGTGCATCATCCTGAGCATCAGAGTGCTCGGACTCAGCAGGAGAATCGACAGATGCCTGAAGCCGCCGTGCCTTAGATAGGATTGCAGGGGCAGGAAGGAATTGGCACTCATCTAGATAAGTGAATTGCATTCAAATAGATAAGTGAATTAGTAGTAACTAGTTCATCAAGACACAAATCATGGAATAGGGAGTCATACAAAAAAATATAATAAAGTTAATAGGATGACCCGCACACACGGGACGAGATCGAAAATCATTGAACCACTCGTTTGAGGCTTCCAATGATACAAATATTCGATCATCATACGTGTTGGGGTCAATGGGACGAGGTGGATTAAACAAAGGGTGAATGGATTGATGAATAGGTTGTTCATCACGAGGAAGAGGATTCGAAGAGGACACACCCTCGGTTCAAAACCTCTTTACTCTATTAAATAACTTAGGAGCCATGAGTAATGAAGAAAATAATAAAATTGAGATGGAGAGAAAAGTAAAATTATACCTCAAAAGGATGACGAACGATGGAAGAGAATGATGCAAGAGACCTTCTCCTTGAATTTGGAGAAGAAATCCTCACAAAACGAAGAAACCTAGGGTTAGGGTTTGAAGATGAAGGGTTTGGAGGAGGCAATAGAGGAGAGAGAGAGAGGGAGAACCGGTAGTAATTTGGGGGTTCGAATGGTCGGAAGTAATCTGGACCATTGGATCAATTTCAGATCAGCGGCTGAGCCCGACTGCGGTTCTGGAATGACCAGACCGAATTCGGCCTAAACTCTGTGGTAGGCAGAGTTCGGTCCAAATTTTGGGTTCTAGGGCCAGAATAGAAATTAGACAGAAATGAAGTTGAAAGTAATAATTAGATAAATAAGAATGAAGGAATGGAAATATGAATATGCAAAAGTAAGAAATCCAAGTAGAAAATTATAAAAAGTGAAAGCTGAATCCAAAGAATAAAGTTCCAAAATTTGAATTTGAGCAAGTTATAAATAAAAGTATATCATGTAATAAACAAGGAGTTATGCCACAATTCAGTATGGTGAAACTGTGTCACGACCCGCACCCTAGAGTTAGGACACGAGAACATAACAACGCCCAGCCTACGCCGCAGTGTCGGCGGTAGAACGCTGTCCTAGTTCTCATGCATCTAACAGTATAAAGGCTAAGCAGTTTATACTCCCCGAATGGGGGTGACATAGCAGAATGTAAACTCAATCACATCTAAGTTAGAGCATAATGGAAGATAGATAAAACATGAAATCCAAAAGAGATACAGGAGATAGAAGTCTAAGTGTCTAAGATACATAAACCCAGAAGTACATCTCAAAACTCAAATACAGTAATCCACAAGTAAATACAACTCCCGATAAAATGAAATAACTATCTAAACAACCTCTACTGTGTCTCCTCTAGGCTAGCAGGCAATCCCAGGCCATCTGTAAAATTTATCAACAGGTCTAGTCAGGACAGGAGCGAGCACAATACATCTCATGCAGTTCATATCATGTCAGGAAATATAAAGCAGGCAATAGAATAAGATACATGAAATGCTGTAAGAAGATGTACATGAAAACAGGAGAGATATTTGATAACTGGAAATATATATACATGATAAGTAAGAACTGTAAGTGACTAGTGATTTAGAGTACGAGATGGCATGTAATTGGCTTAGGTTGAACATGATGTACATGAGTGAACATGTAGGACATCAGCCAATAAGGCTGTGTTGTACATGATAAAACATGAAAAGTAACAGAGTAAACATGATGGGTAAATCACATGACCATTTATACTCACCCCTACCCACAATCAATACACAAGGATCTATTCAAGTTACGTTACGGACATGATGTTTTGGTTATACAAGAAATACATGAGGAAACATGAGCGTACATGAAAGAACATAAGAGTACATGAACGTATATGTAAGAACATGAGAGAACATGAGTGTACATGAATAACGCAGAAACAAGGAATACATGATGTACATGAAACACATGTCATAAAGTATCCGATGCGCCCGTTAAGGGGGATAACATCCCAAGAAGAGATCCATATAGTACCAATCCGTGATGATAACGTGACAGCATCAAGTAAAAGTAATCTAGAGCGAGAATATAAGTCGTGACAAGTATGAAACGATCAGAGAATGTACTCGCCTGATATCTGAATGTCCAAGGTAAAGATACTGTCCGAGGAGAGGTGTCTGGATCCTAATTAGAACAGCACAAGTCACAACATGTCCAGAAGGGTAATATAAAGCACTATAATGCATTCTACATGAATCTAGGTCAAACTAGGCCAAAGTTAACCCTTGGTCAACTCTAGTCAACTGTACTAGTCAAACTAGGTCATGTCCTAACCCAGTAAGTCTTACTAGGCCAAACCAAGACTATCCTAGCAAGCACACATCAATACAAGGCTATACAAGCCAACATACACCCAACTCTATATAGCATGCAATTATTCAATACTCAAATAGGCAAGAATTCACATTGGATATACACTAGGTATTCTATTACTTTAAGCTATATATGTCTACATATATATACACATGCATATATTGGTATTCAACATTAGGTCTATAATCATGGAATTTCAAATGGTTATATAAACTTATATATTACAACACAATATGCTAACATATATATAATATATATACATAGCTAAGTTAAGTATATTCATAAATACTTATTTAAGAGGCTATGTGTGTGTATGTGAACATGGCAAAGGGGCAAGTGAGGGTTAAATGGGCATACATAGTGTATACATATCAAAGAGTGTCAAAGTGTAAGTGAACAATATGTCAAGTGTGATAGTGTCAACATAGTGTAAGGGGGTACATGAGGTAATATAGGATTTGTGTTAACATAGAACATTACATATCATTAACTTGTATATTGCATACATTACATCTATTATTACATTACATTCATGCTTGCATTCATTCATCATTCATTATTCTCTTGCACCACTATATGCACCATACATTACATACTATGGAACCTACATATTCATTACAAGCCATACTTATACATGCTTACATTAGATATGGTACTTACACCTCATATATTATTTATTTAACCATTTACTCATGCTTGTATTCTCTATTTAATTACATAATGTATATACATTAACATGGGTTAAAATCAAATAGAACATTATATTACACACAAGGGTGCAAAAAATACATATGCCGAATAGTAACTCCTACTAATAATCAATACTGTACCATCTTAGCATGAATTAAAATTTAGGATTAAAGTATGTTATAGATCTATGTGTTAGCTTTCTGAAACTTTAAACGGATCGCGTTTTCGTTTCCGAAAACTCCCGGAATCGCGAAAACACCGAGAACGCATTTGTCTTTCGTACAGCTGACACTCAAATAATTCTCCAGAAAGTTACAGAAAGAATTAGGCCTATTAATACATGTTTTTAGAAATCTAACTTCAATACGCTTCTTTTTAAAAAAAACGGGAGATTAAACCGAGCTTTGAGCTAGAAGTTATGACATTTCTAAGTTAGGGCTGAAATTAAAAACGTGGATAAAAATCATGACGGATTTAGGTAGTTTGAGACAAAAGAACACAAGTATATAACATAATATATCAAGAACTCACTCTCTACACTAATATATATATATGAGACACTATAGAACACATCTCCAATACAAAAATATGAGATTAAACATGTAATAATTTATTCATATATAACAACAACACATAGTGTGTCCAAATTTGGGATTTTCCCACATGGACACAACCACAACACAAAGGACACTCCTATGACCTCCAAATGGACACGAAATAGACACAAATGGAGATATAACTATGGGGTCATTCCTATGGGTTCAAAATAGACCTATATGCATGAAGAAATGGAAAAGAGAAGGGATTTATACCTCCCGGTAGATCGAATCGAAGAAAAGCCTTCCCGGAGCGACACCTACACATAGAGATTCCAAAAGGACACGAACGAGCTCCGAATCCTCCCAAACTTAGGTAGCTTCCTCCTTGGCTAGAATGGAGAAGGAAAGAAGAAGATTTGGTGGTGAAATGGAATGATTTGGTGGAGAAATTGCTAGGGATTGCTCTCTAGGAATTTGGGGAAGAACAAGAGAGAGAGTGTGGATGAGAATAATGAAATGAACTTGAGCCTATCCTCTCCCAAAGTGGTTGGCCATATGGGGCTATTTGTCCTATTATGGTAAGGTCCAAAATGCCCCCACTAACCTATTCTATGAGTATTAGGAAAGGGCTAATTGGTTGGGGCTAAATTAGTCATTCTAAAGTCTCTAATCACACTAACCTTATCCATAATAGTTAGTCTAACATCTAACTAAAATATTTCTATCATGTGGACTAAAATTAATATCATGTGGGCCATACCTAACTAGTGTGTGGGTCCCACTAGAGTCAAACTACCCCCGGGTCCCCGTTTCAAGTCGGATTGAGTTGAAATTCGAACCCGACTCAAATAACCCCAAAACAATATCATAAATAATAAAATAATATCAAAATAATTCAAAGAGGTCAAATGTAAAATATCCTTAGGCCAAAAATGACATTAAAATATCATAATTACATGGTTAGGCTCTAGGTCAAACAGTCTCTAGGGTTTCACTAGCAAAACGTCAAAACCATAAGTCATTAATTTAAATAATTTTAAAATGATTTAAAATCACCAAAAATCATTTCATGAATTAAATATTATTATTAAAATAATTATAAACACGAAATTTCAAAATTACCCTCATTTGGGAAACTGGGTGCTACAAACTGCCATGGGGTAGCTGCAGGGGCCGGATCCCAGCTAGCCTGAGGACTAGTGTACCGTGTCGCTTAGGCTTTTACGCCTTGTTGTCAGAAGGACCCTTTCGGCTTGTACCCATAACAAATTCATCATAGAGAATCAAGACATAATCGATATTTACACAGGTCACTTCAATGAATAACAGCTTTATCCAAAATTCCTAGTTCACGACACGGAAAGTTGAAACACCCTTCGGATAGTGGTTTAGTAAAGAAATCTGCCAGCTTATGATCAGTGTCAATAAATTCTAAGTTTATTGTATCATTTTGCTGGTGATCACGTAAAAAGTGGTGACAAATTTTAATGTGTTTAGTACGTGAGTGACATATAGGGTTCTTAGTAAGGTTGATAGCACTAGTGTTATCATAGAATATAGGAATATACATAAAAGAAATATTGTATTCTGCAAGGGTTTGCTTCATCCACAGAATTTGTGTACAACAACGACCAGCTGCGATATATTCAGCTTCTGTTGTGGATAGTGCGACAGAATTTTGCTTCTTGCTAAACCAAGAGACTAGAGCCTTGCCTAATAAATGACACGTGCCGCTTGTAGTTTTACGGTCGACTTTGCATCCTGCGAAATCAGCATCCGAATAACCAATAAGGTCAAAGGATGTGGATTTAGGATACCATAAGCCCACTGTAACAGTACCATTAAGGTATCGAAAGATACGCTTAACGGCAGACATGTGTGATTCCTAAGGACTAGCTTGATAGCGAGCACACACACAAACACTAAACATGATATTAGAAAGACTAGCAGTTAAATAAAGTAAACTACCAATCATACCTCGATACTTACGTTGGTCAACAGGTTTACCACTTTTATCAGGTTTCAGCTTGGTCATAGTAGCCATAGAGGTGCTGAATGGTTTGACGTTGTCAAGATCAAACTTCTTCAGCATATCCTTTGTATATTTTGACTGGCTGATAAAAGTTCCTTGCAAAGTTTATTTGACTTGCAATCCAAGGAAGTAGGTGAGCTCCCCCATCATGCTCATCTCAAATTCCTTCTGCATACACTTAGCAATATCTTGGCAAAGATTTTCATTAGTAGAACCGAATATGATATCATCTACATAAATTTGTACTAAAAGAATAGTATTTTGAAAACTTTTGATAAACAGTGTACTGTCAATTTTCCCTTTTGAAAAACATTTATCTAGCAAGAAATTGTTTAGGCGTTCATACCAAGCTCTAGGGGCTTGTTTGAGGCCATATAGCGCTTTCTTGAGTTTGAAAACATGGTCGAGAAATTTGTGATTTTCAAAACCAGGGGATTGTTTTATAAAAACTTTCTCCTTAATAAATCTATTCAGAAAAGCACTTTTAACATCTATTTGAAATAATTTAAAATTTTGAAAGTTGGCAAATGCACAAAGCATCCGAATAGATTCTAGTCTTGTAACAGGAGCATACGTCTCATCGTAGTCGATACCTTCTTCTTGGTTGTATCCTTGAAATATAAGACGAGCTTTGTTGCGTGTAACTGCCCATCTTTATTTACTTTGTTACGAAAAACCCATTTTGTACCAATAATCGAATGATTAGCTGGCCTAGGAACAAGTTCCCAGACCTGGCTTCTCTCGAATTGGTTGAGTTCTTCTTGCATGGCGAAAATCCAAAACTCATCATTAAAAGCTTCTACAGCATTTTTAGGCTCAATTTGTGAAATGAAGGTAGTGCTAGCAATGGGGTCTCTTAACGCTGATGGAGTACTTACTCCACGTGATACCTCACCTATAACCAAGTTTTCTGGATGTGATGGCTTGAATACGAATTTCTTCGGTAAACCCTCCAGAGAATTGGTTTCAGTGGTAGTATTTATCGGCGTAGAAGTTGATGGCTCAACATCATCGTCAGGAATAGCTACTACACTATTATCCTCATCAAAAGTCATATTAGTAGACTCTTCTACAATCAATGAGCGTTTGTTGAACACTCTATATCCCTTGCTCGTGGCAGCATATCCAAGAAAGATGCCATCGTCAGCTTTGGCATCAAATTTGCCTAAGTTGTCTTTGGTATTGAGGATAAAGCAGCGACAACCGAACACTCTAAAATAAGAAACATTTGGAGTTCTACCAAACCAAAGCTCATAGGGTGTTTTCTTCGTAATAGGTCGAATAAGACCCTATTTAAAATATGGCACGCTGTACTGACAACTTCAGCCCAAAAATATTTCGAAAGTGAAAATTTATTCAATATGATTCTAGCCATATCGCCAAGAGTTCTATTCTTCCGCTCCACAACACCATTTTGTTGAGGAGTTCTAGGACAAGAAAACTCATGATCAAAACCATTTGAATCATAAAACTTTTCAAAATCTGAATTTTCGAATTCGCATCCATGATCACTTCAGATTCGAGCAATCATGTAGCCTTTTTCATTTTGATCCTTCTTAGCAAAAATTTTAAAAATAGAAATTGCATCGCTTTTGTTTGAAAAAAAGAAAACCCAAGTGAATCTAGAAAAATCATCTACTATAACAAAATATAGAGTTTTCTACCAAGACTGGCTACTCTACTAGGACCAAATAAGTCCATGTGAAGTAATTGCAAGGGTCTAATAGTACTTACAGTGTTTATTGAATGAAAAGAAGACTTGGTTGCCTTATTCAACTCACATTCGGCACATATTGTGTCCATTTTGAATGTGATATCGGGCAAGCCTCTTACTAGCTTCTTTGTCGATAGCCTGGATATAGTATCCATATTGGCATGACCAAGACGTTGGTGCCACAACAATCTCTCATCCTTGTGGGCATAGAGGCATCTTCCTGCACTGTTAGTATCTCTAGATAGATAAAAAAATTATATATTGTCCTCTCTTATCCCTTCAAAAGTGATGTCCCACGTTGACCTAACATAAATATAGTATTTATTTTGTCCAAAGTTAATATCATATCCATGATCAGCATGGTGACTTATGCTAAGCAGGTTATGCTTTAACTCGGTCACTAGGCAGACATCCTTTATTATAGGAGAAGGAGGATGACCAATAGTACCATTACCTATGATGTATCCTTTTAAGTTGTTGCCGATAGATACATACCCTTCCCTCTTCATCGATAGTGATGCAAAAAGATTTACGTCTCCCGTCATATGTCGCGAGCATCCACTATCGAAAATCCACTTACTTTTAGTTGAGAGGGGAAGGTCCACCTACATTAAGAGTAGATATGACCTTTGGTACCCAAGTTCTTGTGGGTCCTGAAATGTTAGTCTTTGGCACCCATGCATATAGATTAGTATCTACTAATCTTCTAATTCTACATTATGGTGAGATGTGTCCATGTACCCCACAATAGGTGCAAGTAGCATGCCTATTTGTGTTGGGAGCAGGTTGATAATGATGTCTATATGTAGCATGGTGAGAGTGGTATGGAACAGTAGGATAGTGACTATACGTTGCAGCAGGATGATGGTTATGTCTATATACAGCATAGTGATTATTATGTCTATGTGCCACATGGTGATGGTTATGTCTATGTGTAGCATGGTAATTGTGTGTAGCAATAGAATGATAGTTATAAGAATAATTTCTATGTGCATGTGGTTTATGTGCTGTATGGGAGTACATGTATATGTAAGCGTGTTTACGTACTGCATGTGGGTGACGTGTTTGACTATTTTGAGTAGTCTTGTGCTTTCTGTGTGTCTTATGTAATTGGGTTTGAGGTTGAGCAACCTGTTTTTCCAATCTAATCTCTAATTTCTTAGAGGCAGCATATAGTTCATTACACTTAGCATTTAAACCATCAATTTTAGCAATAGAGATCTTGTGTCTATTCTTTTCTTCAGTAAGCTCAGTGTTGAGTGCTGTGATCTCATGTGTTTGCTTTTCAATACGTGCTTCGGCATCATATAGGCTTAACTTAAGCTTAGACACCACATTAGTGACTTCCGTGGGTGGAGTGTCTCTAACATTATCAAGCAAAGAAGAAGGATTTTGAATCTCCATTTCATGGCCTTTGATCTTCTCCTTGGCATGCTTATATTTACTAATGACTTTCTTGTGGTCATTTAGTAAATCATTGAACGCATCGCCAAGTTCATCAAAAGTAAAGTCATCGAGAGTTTCGCTAGTTACCTTATCGGATGTTGCCATTAGGCAGACATTAGCGATGTCTTGAGGAGAGTCCTTGTCTTCCTCGGAATCACTTGCTTCGCTTTTACGCCAAATGCTAGTGTTGGCATACTTTCTTGAGGAAGACTTCTTGTAGGGCTTCTCATATCGGTTGCTTTTTTTTGCGAATGGACAGTCTTTTCGGACGTGTCCAGTCTTTTTACAGCCGTAGCACGTTGGTTCTTCCTCGTCATTGTTTGCCATTGATTATAAAAGAACAGAATAGTTTTATGGGAGGACTGGACTTTTACTTCATAATACAAACTCGCTTGTACAAAAGAGAACCTAGGAACAAAATCTAGGAAAAGCAATCTAAAGTACAATTGTTTATTTTTGATTCTGGGGGGTGACAGTAGAGGCTCGGAAGAGCAACAGCAACTCTGCCTTACTCCTTGGACGATCGGACGTAGCTTCTGCTCTGGTGAGGAAATGCTTTGTGTGTGTGCAGGGTTGCTAGTCTCTCTGCTCGGGCTCTGTGCCTATTACTCTGTGTCTCCATTACGAAGGAATAATCCTCTGCTATTTATAGGGCTTTGTAATAAGTAGGGTGTGAAGTAATTGCTCCTTGATAAGCGGGCGGTTGGGAATTGGTTAAGATTAGCCTTGATCTTGTTTGTTGGAAATCAATCTGGGATGCTTATGTTGATTTGAACAAATCTGCATTGTTTGTTGGAAATCGATCTGGGCAGTTTATGTTAATTGGAAAAAATCTGCATTGTTTGTTGAAAATCGATTTGGGCAGTTTATGTTGATTGGAATAAATCTGAATTGTTAAGATTTGATCAACCCCTGCCATGTGTCCCAACTTCCCTTTTTGTGACGAGCCGTATGACTGAGCCGCATGAACTCCTGGTGAACTGGTCCGCATGAAGTCCTATTGAACAAAATCGTATAAGCCCCTTGTAAACTGGACCGTATGAAGTCCCACTGAACAGAGCCGCATGAGCTCCTGATGAACTGAGCCGCATGAAGTCCTATCGAACAGAATCGCGTAAGCCTCTTTGTAAACTGGGCCACATGAAGTCTAACTGAACAGAGCCGCATGAGCTCCTGATGAACTGAGCCGCATGAAGTCCCATCGAACAGAACTACATAAGCCTCTTTGTAAACTGGGCCGCATGAAGTCCCACTGAACGGAGTCGCATGAGCTCCTGATGAACTGAGCTGCATGAAGTCCGTTAAAACTGAGCCGTATAAAGCTCCATCAAATCAGAGCCGCATGAGCTCCTTTAAATGATCCGCATAAAGAGCTTTAGAATTGGTGGATCGTGCCAACTGTAAAGATTTTTTTCATCTTTCTAGGAGGACGTTATTATGTCAGAGTCATCATTTTATCTTTATGTCAGAGCTGTCAATACTTTGTGTCAGAGTTGTCGCACTATGTTAGAACATTCAATAAGCCAGCTGCATAGAGAAATGATGGCCAGCTGTAGAGTCATATTTTGAACCGTATAGGGCCACGTAGCTTTTTTCCGAGCCGCATGGAGCTATCGGGGACTTTCGAGCCGCATGAAGCTCTAAGGGGCTTTTTTGAGCCGCATGAAGCTCTAAGGGACTTCTTGAGCCGCATGGAGCTCTAAGTGATTTTTGAGCCGCATGAGACTCCCCTTGTTTTGAGCCGCATGGACTTTTCATGTTCTTTTCCATGCTTCTACAAGATCTCCTTCAAAGTTTTCAATTTGTAAAAATTGAAATACTTTGAATAAGAAGCATGCTATATCCGCATAAGCTCTTCGTGCCACATAGGCTCCTCTGGCCGCATAGGATGTTCTGTTTGTATAGACTGCTCTGGCCGTATGGACTGTTCTGGCCGTATAGGATGTTCTGGCCGCATGGGCTGCTCTTCATGCCACGTAGGCGTCTCATTAATTGCCTTTGATTTATTTTGATTTAAAGCCGTCTTTTGGGATAGGATCCGAAGAGTCAGCTTTAAATATTTAGATTTGTACTTAATGATTACGAGTAATATTTTGCATGCAGGGGATAGAAATCCAAGAGTCGGTCTCCTCTCCTCGGCGTCCATCGGTCTATGAGCCCCCCATGTTTGACTATAAATACGAGTGGTTTTGGAAGAGAGAGAATCTTTACTTTCTTTTTTCTTCAACTTTTCTTTGCCCTTAGTCACCGTCTTCTCTTCCTTCTCCGATCATCAATGGCTCCTAAAGCTTCCTCTAGCGCTGCGGCGAAAGGTAAGGGAGCGGCTTCTCATCGACTGAGGCGCCTACAGTTTATCCTGACGTCCACCCCACCATTGATGGTAAGGATATTGGAAGAAATTGTATGAACTCAAAACCCTAACCATCATGGCTACGTTGTATATTTTATGCGTGGGCCTTCTTCGTCTTCATTGAACTGTTTAAGTTCATTGTGACAAATTCGCATACTGTACTGCATGTGCCGCATGTACATCTCATATCCGAGACGCATAAGCACTTTGTAAACTGGGCCGCATGAAGACCCATCGAACCGTGCCGCATGAGGCCCCACAAATCAGAGCCGCATAAGCTCACTTGAACAGGCCGTATGAGCATACGCTAAGCATAGCTGCATACGCTCACTTGAACTGGCCGTATGAAACCACGCTAAACAGATTCACATAAGCTCATCTGAACTCGGCCGCATGAGACCCTGCTAAACAGAACCGCATAAGATCATCTGAACTCGGCTGCATGAGACCCCGCTAAATAGAGCCGCATGAGCTCCTGATGAACTGGGCCGCATAAAGCCCCTTGAACAGAACCGCATATGAATCCATCAAAGCAGATCCGCATAAGGACCCACCAAAACGGAGCCGTATGAACTCTGTTAAAACCGAGCCACATAAGGACCCGTCCAAACAGAGCCGCATGAACTCTTTTAAAACTGAGCCGCATAAGGACCCACCAAAACAGAGCCTCATGAACTCCGTTAAAACTGAGCCGCATAAGGACCCGTCCAAACAGAGCCGCATGTACTCTATTAAATGTTTTCTGGCCATCTCATGACTTTATTTTTTTGTCCTTTTTTCAGTAAATTTGCCCGTTAATGCTGCAGAAGAACCTTTGGTGGGTCGCGCCCAATCTGCTGTGGGCCATAGGTACGACCACATAGTCGAGTATGTGGTGAACCAGCTTCCAAAAGACGAACCTTTGGAGAGGCTGGAAGACATTAAAAAGCAGTCCTTCTTCTTTATCTCGGAGATGATTAACTCAGGGCTGCTGGGGGGCAAACACTTGAAGCCTGCGTTCCTCTTCGGGTATGCCCTGACTGTGAAGAATTCCTAAGTTCTGGACATATCTGAGAGTTGGAGTTTTACTTCTGACGGAATGGCGATCCATATTCCTCTGATGGAGCGTCACTTCCCACTGTCATGGTTTAACATGCTGCCGATAGATAGAAAGATGGAGGATTCCTTGACTCTGACCCGGAACAGGATTATTGTGGATGAAATTCTCTACAACAATAACCTGCGATCAGTGTACGCGGGCAGGGTACCAGTCAGCCGCTACATGATGGGGTTGGCCCCGGGAAGTTTCTTGAATGTGCAGGGTCCCAACTTCAAGTTCTCTCAAGCTGACACTTTCCTGAACCAGCTTACTCGGAAGGGGTCCTATCCTATTGGCCGATTGTCGCTACCGAGTTGGATACACCCCTCCCTTCGTGGACCAACCTATCTTTGTGGATCGCGCAAAAATACGAGACTCTCCTGCACGAGATTGGACTCTACCATGCTAATCGGGGCACCAGCTACGGCTTGCCCATAAACAAAAAATTGTTCATGGCTCTACTGGAGATATACAACTGCCGTACGGGGACCTTCTTTACACCCATAGGGGAGATGGGGCTTGCTCTGCACGAGATGCATGACGTCTCTAAGCTGCCTTGGGGAGATGAAGTCTTTGAGGTGTATACCCGGACGAACGAAGAGTTCGAGGATTTGGAGAAGAGGTTCCCGAGCTTTTTTGCCGTATACCGGGAATTGTTGTGTCATCACAGCACGTGCCAGCAGCTATCGAAGAAAAAGCACGACAGCTCGGAAGGAAACCTTCCGCATACAAAGGCCTGGCTCACTTATCTTTTTAAGCTTGGTGCCTCAGGCCGGGTTCCTTCCCGAAGTCCTTGCACTCGGAAGGAGGTGCAGGACCAAGTATCGACCGCCAAAAGGGCAAGAACCACCGGTGACAGGTTTGGGAGTCAATCTGACTCTTTTGCCTATTTTTATCAAGACACACAGCCGTTGTCCGAGAAGGCCCTTCTGACGGGATTGCTGATGGTGTGGCTACAGAATTGCGTAGTGTCAGAAGGGGCTGGTTCTATTGAGAGGATCAGCCGTAACTTTATCCTCCATGCTGTGAAGCTGGTCTTCGGGGTCAGACTAGCTATTCTCCCGGCCATGGTGTGCAACATACACCGTGGCCTTTGTGCTTTCTCGCCCAAGGTCATCGCCCGTGACCCAACGAAGGACTTTGAACGCATTGAGCTACCCTATCATTATCTGATGGGGTGGCTGCTAATGTATTGCCGGTCTTTAATGAGGCCTAGCCCTGAAGATGGTGTATCTGCCGAGGACGCTTTCATCTTCCAGTATCGCCACCTGTCTTGGGATTGCGAGACTATGTGTGTCTGTCGGATGGCACTGACGAGAGTTGACAGATACACTTTTTTTGTGTCTGTTCCTTGATTTACTGTTAAGGAAGTGATGGCAGTACATCTTGATGGTATTGGGCCTCCCCACTTCTTATCCGACAAGATGCTCCTTTGGCTGTACAACATTCGTCCTTCCTATCTGGTATACCGCAACCGTAATACTGTCTACTTGGAGCCTTACTTGTCCAGTATGTTCGCCCGACAGTTTGGGTATAGCCTGCTATTTTTGGACAGTCCCAGCTCTTGGCTGGGTTTTGAAGGTAGCGTCCTTGATGGTATCATAGCCTGGCACTTTTACAATTCGGTTCACACCCGTACCAGCTTCTCAGTTTCTGATGCTGGAGAATCCGAGGAGATCTTATATTTGGCGGCTCTATTCTATGTCATGAAGAACAAGCCTCCTGTTGGTTTTGACCCGAGTACCAGCTTTATTGTTGGTAATAGCTTGGAGGAGAAGCCCAAGGGGTCTAAGACGAGGAAGAAGAGGGAGAACATAGTTGCTGCGTCGGACTAGGAGTCTGCCAACGCGGACGAAGCGGTTGATGAGCATGACCCCGACAACTCTCTCCCTCCCGCAGAAAATATGGTGGCAGATCAGCAGCCTGTCGTACCTGGTCCTTTACGCAAGCAAAACAGGTGTGAGCCCGTCGTTGGCGACAGAACTTACTCCATGAAACGGGCTGCATTTAAGCCTCGGGGACTGCTCATCAAGGAGAGAGGCGAGGATGACGCCATCTCGGAGGTGAATTGAATTACAACCATCTTGTTCTTTAGCTCTTCTTTTTCCTGAACTATGGCCTAATCATTTTTCTTTGCTTTGTAGGCGTCAGGAGAAGGGGACTTTCCAGAGTCAGCTGTTGCCTCTAAAGTCGACCCGGCTCTAACTACTCTAGTTAGAGATATGAGTGCTGGGATTATTGCTGCCGGTATTCTCCCATCGACGGCTGAGGTTCCTCCAGTTATCGATGTCCCAATCCAGGATGACATGGGCGCTGCTGAACCCGTCCCTGAGACTGCTGAACTTCAGCTGGATGATGCTGATCCAGTCGTATCTCCTTCCGGGAAGACTGGGGCAGCGGAACCATCTGTATTCGGCTCGGACGTTGCTGGTGAAGAGACTACGGCAGCTGTGAGCGAACCTCAATCTCAGCAACTCCCCCTGGTAAGTTAAGCCAAGTCTTGATTAGTGAGGAGGTTTATTTGCTCTATCATCACATCCTTCGGGTTAAGCTGATTGATGGTTGCTCTGGACATACAGGTCATGCTCCGTTACTGCCAACGAAGAACATTATCAGGGGAGAGTTGGCCAGAGGGGATCTGGCGGAAGAGAGTGTGCCTCCCCCCTCTAGCTTACATTAAGAGGCCTCCTGCTAGATCGAATTGAGGAGAGCAAGCGGTAGAACGGCCGGAACGGAGAGAACTGGCCCCTACACCCTCTTCTGTTTATGTGGCTCCGGAGGTCAACCTTTCCGCCTTGTCGAGTCTCTAAATCCTTCGGGCTGCGGAGGAGAAATTGGCCGCTATTCAAGCGTCCTTTCGCTCGGAGCTTGTTTCCCTTGTGGCAGGGGTAAAAAGTTCAGGTGCACCTTCTTCGACCCTGTCAGCTACCCTTCCTTTGACGCCGTCTTCTTCGGAAGTTCTGGATGAATCGTCAAAGGATGTAGTTGACAGTTTTTATCGTCACCTTAGGCGAGGAGTTAAAGCTGCGGTGGAGAGAGGGACCACTTTTGCCTTTGCCCGTCAATGCGCCCGGGGCCAGATTGAAATCCTTAGAACCCTCCCCAGTGGGGAAGGGATAGTTGAGCTGCTGGAGCCCAAATTTCTAGAGGCGGATCAGCTTGTGGCCCAGTTTCAAGTACTGCGACAAGTCGACCTATCTTCGGCGGTAGATCAGGAGCGTGCCTTCCTCATAGCTGTTATGGAGAAGGTAAGGGCCGCACGAGATGCGTCCAAGCCTATTATAATAAAGGACCTCCACGATCTATCTCTGCAGTATGACCAGCTGAGCCGCAGGAGAGAGAATTGTATTGCTCGGGAAGCGGCAGCCTCTCGCGGGATAACTGACACGAAGAAGCAGATCCTTGAGCTCCAGAGGAAATTGGCTTTCCTAGAATCTGAGCTCGAGGCCTCCCGCACGAGTAAGGAGCTAATCGTTCAGGAGGCCGACAAAGTCACCCGTGCTTCTGCTGACTTGGAGCGTGCTCTGAAGAAGCTTGAAGATGGCTGGCAGGCTCATGCGCATCTGGAGGATGTAGAGCGGTTGACTGAGGAGGCCGAGCGTCGAGCCAAGCGGCGGTTTGAGCGGCCGACGGCCGTACTGAGGGACCGTCTCAGAGAGTTATGTATCGCCGAACCACAGTCGGCTTTTTTTCTTTTTCTTTTTTATGTTTCTTTATCTTTTTTGGCTGGGATGTGGTCCCAAAGAATGTAGTACTTTTGATTTGATTTAAATAAATGACTTTGCTTGTATCATCCTTTATCTGTTGTGCTTGTTCTGCATTTATGTGTTTGCCCCAATGGGGGCTTTTCTGTGGACCTATTACCCTTGGCATACCTTGGTTTTAGGTACAGATAATAGGTTTGATAGGGATACCTAGAACGACTCCGTTGGTAAGGCGGATATGGAAGTTCTTGGTATCGGGCGAAAGAACGCCATGGAACAGCTGGGTTCCAGAGGCATGAGATTGTGAGAAAAGAGGCACGTGTACTAGAAAACTTAGTACAGCATTTGTGGTCAACTGCGAACATTTGTGGTCAACTGTGGACATTTGTGGTCAACTGTGGACATTTGTGGGCCTATTATCCTTGGCGTACCCTTGTTTTGGGTACAGATAATAAGACTAGAGAAAACCAACTGTGGACATTTGTGGGCCTATTATCCTTGGCGTACCCTAGTTTTGGGTACGAATAATAAGTCAAGAGAAAACTAACATACTTACTCAGAGGTAATGACGACGTGGTAAATATGAGGGTTTCTTCGATGGAGTCTTCCTACTCAGAGGTAATGAGGACGTGGCAGGAGTGGACACCATGAAGGGTACATAGAACAACTCAGAGGTAATATGGACGTGAAAGTTCTACGTGAGGGGTAATTTGTTTTTGATGGAAGTGAAACAACTCAGAGGTGACATCGACGTGGTTGTTTCGAGAAATTTGTGGATCTGTTACCCTTTTTATGCATTTAAAGTGTGGGTAATAGATCATGAGGAAAATGCTCTCTTAGGAAGGAAGTTCAGAGGTATGATCAAATATGACTTCCTCCCCCGAAGATGCGATATGGATTCATTTGGGACAACCAGAGGGTAAGTTCAGCGGTGCCTGGGGGCACATAACTTAACCGTCCGGTTGATTTGGGGGATGTCGTTTAGACATAGTACTTCTTCAGGAACTTGCCGTTGACGGGCAACATGAGCAAGTCGACATTTTGTTTTGCGAGGCGGTAAGCACCATTGGAGAATACAGCCTCGATGACAAATGGGCCTTTCCACTTTGGCTAGAATTTGCCGGAGGTTTTGTGAGTCATAACCATCGGTCTCCGAACTGCCAGAACGAGATCGCCCACTTGGAATGTTCTGAGTTTAACCTTCTTATTGAAGGCTTTGGAGATTCAGGCTTGATACAGCTCGATTCGTTGTTGAGCTAACAGGAGCTTCTCATCTAGGGCCTTCAACTCTTGTAGTCGGCGACGGTAATTATTGTCACGACCCGCACCCACTTTTCGGATGCGAGCTCGTGAGTAAGCCAGCTACGTATCGAGCGGACTCCAGCCCAACACGAGTACGTATAAGCTGTCAAGGTCATGGTATCATGTCTAATCTAAACTATATCTCAATCCACATAAATTATATAAACAAGAATGAAAAAGTATGGGTCATGGCCTGCAGCCCATTAGCATATTGTCTGATTAGACTCTAAGAATGATATGAGTCTATAAAATAAGCAGAAAATATCATGGTACTGAATATAAAGCACGAAAGGATAATAAAGAAATATCACCAGCAAATACATGTATCATGCATCACAATCCTCTACCATCCTGCTATGCTAACTAACTCCATGCAGTCGCTAAACCTGAAGAGATCATCAGGTCCTCGGAGGACTAGCAAGATACGTAATATACAAGCCAACATGTAACAGTATAAATATACAAAGAATTAGGGGACAACCAAGGATACCCAACGAGACAAAATGAACCAAGACACAAGATCTAAACACAAGTATCCTAAGACACTGGCATGCCATACTAGAAATGGCTAATAGGTCAAAGCTATAGACTACAGTCGAGGCAGGTACTCACAATCTATAGTGTCTCAATAGCAGTCAAGGCAAGTACTCACAACTAAGACAGTAGCCAATCCTAGTATAAAAATCCTGTAGACCGTAGTCAAGGTAAGTACTCCCAATCTATAGAATGTCAAAGTTAAGTCCTACTCAAGTCATGTCAAGTCAAGTCAAGTTATAATCAAGTCGAAGGAATCGTGGTACAGGACTAAACGACACTATCAATGAATACATATGAAACTAACATAGTATAACAGATAGAAATACCACAACAGAAAGGAACAAGAAACTAGAAACATGTAAAGTAAAACTATAACATGATGAGTGTACCAGACATGGAATAAGGCAATCACGAATGTAAGGAAAAGAACAGCAGTAAGATAATGAACATGCATATAGATTTATACTGTACAAGTTGGCAAGGTATACTTGCCTGGGGGTTGCATGGATAACCAACAATGTATCGTCAATCACAAGTCAGAAAGTCCAAGTCATCACAACTGTCTTCAAAAGCTGAAATAAATATTACCAACATTCTCAGAATAGTCAAATTAGCTAGGATTGCCTGTCCTTAAGTCCAATTCTGGATACAGTGGCAAAATGGTAATTTTGGGCAAAAATGATGTCCGCCGTTGGACCGCTTTGCACCAAAAAGCGTGCCAAGGTTAATGGTCTCTAAAATCATCAAACTACATGTCTACGGATCCGATTTTCCGATACGAACCCAAAAGTATGTCCAGTTTTGGATTCCGTTGGGCCGTGCACAAAATCGCTCGTTGAATCGGACCGTGGGGCCCGCAAAACGGCGATCCAATCAACTGTCTCGGAACTGGACCAAACTTGGCATACAGGACCAGAAAATTATACGGTCCTGTTGGCATATGTTTCGTCTCGATCTGACGAGCATGCACAATGTAATTAGAAAACTTGCACAGAGGCCGATACGGTAAATTACGACGGATACGTATCAAATTCGTCGCCCACACGCGACCAATTTGAATTCCGTCAAAGCCCACACGACCACGAAGCCATTACGCACCTATCGATGCTTTCGGTTCGCGACCACGTCGCCCAGATTGGCGGGACGTACGTCGTGTCGGTGAATTTTCTAGTTTTTTAAAATGGTTTTCACAGTTTTTTCCTCATATTTGCACAGATTTATCTCACTATATAATAAACTAGAATTAAATGTAATAACATGGTTTCCATGATGTTTAGGTTTCCTCTAAAACTGTTTAATTGGATTTCGAAAATTCTCTTCAGATTGGTGGCAATCTGCCTTCCAATACAGTGGATAAGTCGTCAAAACCGAATATGTGTTCTATGGTTTTTCCCGACTTTTGGGAGAATAAATCGACCAAGATATAATAAAAATCCTAAAACCAGTAGGTGGATCTCCTAGTCGGTCATGTCTACTAGGCATAGGACTTTACGGAATTAAAAACGGTGGTTCCTATGTTGAGAGGGGTGTAAGCGAAGTGCCTTACCCGAAAGTGCTGTTGTTGCACTGCTCAGTTATGTTCTGTCCTTGCACGCGCGGATTTGGCCGACTCCGGCGACCCGTGCGGCGGTGCGCGGTTGCGGTTGGCCGCCCAGGACGTGGAGGGGGTGGCGCCGTTGTCCATGGGGTCGTTGATCCAGGGAATTTAGTATTTTCGTGTTTTTTGATCTCTCGAACTTATATCGAGTATAAATATACTTCGGTTTCACACAGGGGCTCGGTTTACTCTCGGGCTGGGATTGAGGATTTGCTGGCCGGGCTGGGGGAATGGGTTGGGCCGGCTTGGGGTTTGCTCATATGTTTTGGGTTTATTTGGTTTTTCTTTTCTATTTATTAACCAATACATATGTATATATATTTTTATATATATATATATATACATATACACATACATGTATACATACACACCTATATGTATATATCACTATATTTATATATATAACATGTATACATGTAAATACATTAATAAATTCTAAAAATATTCATATGCCTATATAAAATTAAAATATATATATTCCTATAATTTATATCTACCTTTTCCTTTTTCTATTTATTAACTATAATTGTATATATAATTAAATCCTCATATAATCATATATATGTATAAATACACATCCCTATATATTTCTATATTTACATATCCAGAATGATATTCATATATATGTACGAACAATAAATATAATCATATATATAACTAAATAGTTGCAACAAAATATCTTTTAGGAATAACCCAATAATTATAATAAAACTATATATTCCTTTAACTATATATTCATACACCTAATGTATTTATACTGCAATTCTATGCACAAGTATTTCTAGCCTATTATCCCAGAAAAGTCTAAAATACTTAGCAAGTTATCATAATAGAAAAATATCCCATCAATATCAATAAATTGATATTGTATATGTAACAATTAGTTAAAAAAATATTTATTGACCAATTAAATTAAGGTATGATGTATACACTCAAAATAAATATCAACATGGACGTCTTATGACTCACTATAAGCCTACACAGGCTTGGGCTCGGTTCGAGTCTATTTCGGACTAGTTGAGTACAACCAGGTCTTCTGTAAGTCAATAATTTAATTAATAAATAATTAAACATCTAGAAAGGTTAAGTCGCAACTTGGCCTGGTTTTCCTGGTTAGGACTCACTTATGGCTGGGTCTCCCTTGGCATGGCTAATACACTAGTCAAGGTACGCCGCTGCACCACCCGTGTCATGATTCCTAGTCGTCTGGTACTTCAAAACTCAACCATGGCTAAAATTATCTACCATAATAATTAACTAAATCAACATTTATAAAATTCTAAAATTACTATTTAAATCAAAAAAATATTTCAAAAAAATATTCTCCGGGAAGGGAAGCTACAAATCTACCCATCTTAAAAAGTAATTTCGTCCTCGAAATTCTAATTCATGACTATGTCTTAAAATCAAAGTCTACTATTACCCTAATCTCCTCGAATTTAATTTCTCACAAATATTTTATGGCCTTCTCTAGTCATTTGGTATTTACGAAATCTCGAGGACTTCTACCCACCTTAGGTCACACTACTCCTCAAAATACGGTCACTAAAATCTTATAATCTAGCAGATATCTAGGCATATGGCAACTATAATCCTTCATATCTATAAATAAACAAAACTCAATAATCATGCAATATTATACTATAACTTAAGAATTTCTGATAAGTCCTAGATAGCACGATCGTTCATCATCTCGAAATAAAAGTGACGAGAATCAATGGTACGGAAAGCAAGGAAGTATAATGAGAGCAAATACGAAATTTTCAAGGACGTAGAGAATTTCTAGAAGAATTTTCAAGGCAGAGTGGATTGAGATTCCTAAGGTTTAGTCATTGTCGCAGGCTCGTACCAGTACAGTTACGTAACCGGTATGATATGCTCTGACCTGCATGGGCCACCACAAAAACTTGTCACGACCCGCACACGCTTTTCGGACGCGAGCTCGTGAGCAAGCCAGCTACGTATCGAGCGGACTCCAGCCCGACTCGAGTACGTATAAGCTGTCAAGGTCATGGTATCATGTCTAATCTAAACTATATCTCAATCCACATGAATCATATAAACAAGAATGAACAAGTATGGGTCATGATCTGTAACCTATTAGCATATTGTCCGATTAGACTCTAAGAATGATATGAGTCTATAAAATAAGCAAAAAATATCATGGTACTGAATATATAGCATGAAAGGATAATAAAGAAATATCACCAGCAAATACCTGTATCATACATCGCAATCCTCTACCATCCTGCTCAACTAACTAACCCCATACAGTCGCTAAACCTGAAGAGATCATTAGGTCCTCAGAGGACTAACAAGATACATAATATATAAGACAACATGTAACAGTACAAATATACAAAGAAGTAAGGGACAACCAAGGATGCCCAACGAGACAAAATGAACCAAGACACAAGATCTAAACACAAGTATCCTAAGACACTGGCATGCCATACTAGAAATGGATAATAGGTCAAAGCTATAGACTGCAGTCAAGGCAAGTACTCACAATCTATAGTGTCTCAATTGCAGTCAAGGCAAGTACTCACAACCAAGACAGTAGCCAATCCTAGTATAAAAATTCTATAGACCGTAGTCAAGGTAAGTACTCCCAATCTATAGAATGTCAAAGTCAAGTCCTACTCAAGTCAAGTCAAGTTATAATCAAGTCGAGGGAATCATGGTGTAGGACTAGACGACTCTATCAATGAATACATATGAAACTAACATAGTGTAACAGATAGAAATACCACAACAGAAAGGAACAAGAAACTAGAAATATGTAAAGTAAAACTATAACATGATGAGTGTACCAGACATGGAATAAGGCAATCACAAATGTAAGAAAAAGAATAGCAGTAAGATAATAAACATACATATAGATTTATACTGTACAAGTTGGCAAGGTATACTTGCCTGGGGGTTGCATGGAGAACCAACAATGTATCGTCAATCATAAGTCAGAAAGTCCAAGTCATCACAACTGTCTCCGAAAGCTGAAATAAATGTTACCAACATTGTCAGAATAGTCTAATTAGCTAGGATTGCCTGTCCTTAAGTCCAATTCTGGACACAGTGGCAAAACGATAATTTCGGGCAAAAATGATGTCCGCCGTTGGACCGCTTTGCACCGAAAAGCGTGCCAAGGTCAATGGTCTCTAAAATCGTCAAACTACATGTCTACGGATCCGATTTTTCGATACGAACCCAACGGTATGTCCAGTTTTGGATTCCGGTGGGCCGTGCACAAAATTGCTCGTTGAATCGGACCGTGGGGCCCGTAAAACGGCGATCCAATCAACTGTCTCGGAATTGGACCGAACTTGGCATACAGGACCAAAAAATGATACGGTCCTATTGACGCAAGTTTTGTCTCGATCTGAGAAGCATGCACAATATAATTGGGAAAGTTGCACAGAGGCCGATACGGTAAATTTCGACGGATACGTATCAAATTCGTCGCGCACACGCGACCAATTTGAATTCCATCAAAGCCCACACGACCACGAAGCCGTTATGCACCTTTCGATGCTTTCGGTTCGTGACCACGTCACCCAGATTGGCGGAACGCACGTCGTGTCGGTGAATTTTCTAGTTTTTGAAAATGGTTTTCACAGTTTTTTCCTCATATTTGCACTGATTTATCTCACTATATAATAAACTAGAATTAAAAGTAATAACATGGTTTCCATGCTATTTAGGTTGCCTCTAAAACTGTTTAATTGGATTTCGCAAATTCTCTTCAGTTGGTGGCAATCTGCCTTCCAATACAGTGGAAAAGTCGTCAAAACCGAATATGTGTTCTATGGTTTTTCCCGACTTTTGCTCCTAAAACCAGTAGGTGGATCTCCTAGTTGGTCACGTCTACTAGGCATAGGACTTTACGAAATTAAAAATGGTGGTTCCTACGTTGAGAGGGGTGTAAGCGAAGTGCCTTACCCAGAAGTGATGTCGTTGCACTGCTCTGTTATGTTCTGTCCTTGCGCGCGCGGATTTGATCGACTCCGGCGACCCGTGCGGCGGCGCGCGGTTGCGGTTGGCCGCCCAGGACGTGGAGGGGGTGGCACCGTTGTCCGGGGGGTTGTTGATCTAGGAAATTTAGGGTTTTCGTGTTTTTTGATCTCTCGAACTTATATCGAGTATAAATATACTTCGGTTTCACACAGGGGCTCGGTTTACTCTCGGGCTGGGATTAAGGATTTGCTGGTCATGCTGGGGGAATGGGTTGGGCTGTCTTGGGGTTTGCTCACATGTTTTGGGTTTATTTGTTTTTTCTTTTCTATTTATTAACCAATACATATGTATATATATATTTATATATATATATATACATATACACATACATGTATACATACACACATATATGTATATATCACTATATTTATATATATAACATGTATACATGTAAATACATTAATAAATTCTAAAAATATTCATATGCCTATATAAATATAATATATATATTTTTTTTTTATATAAATATAATATATATATATATATATATATATATATATATATATATATATATATATATATATATAATATCTACCTTTTCCTTTTTCTATTTATTAACTATAATTGTATATATAATTAAATCCTCATATAATCCTATATATGTATTAATACATATCCCTATATATTTCTATATTTACATATCCAGAATGATATTCATATATATGCACGAACAATAAATATACTCATATATATAACTAAATTGTTGCAACAAAATATCTTTTAGGAATAACCTAATAATTATTATAAAACTATATATTCCTTTAACTATATATTCATACATCTAATGTATTTATACTGTAATTCTATGCACAAGTATTTCTAGCCTATTATCCCATAAAAGTCTAAAATACTTAGCAAGTTATCATAATAGAAAAATATCCCATCAATATCAATAAATTGATATTGTATATGTAACAATTAGTTAGAAAAATATTTATTGACCAATTAAATTAAGGTATGAAGTATACACTCAAAATAAATATCAACATAGACGTCTTATGACTCACTATAAGCCTACACAAGATTGGGCTCGGTTCGAGTCTATTTCGGACTAGTTGAGTACAACCAGGTCTTCTGCAAGTCAATAATTTAATTAATAAATAATTAAACATCTAGAAAGGTTAAGTCGCAACTTCGCCTGGTTTTCCTGGTTAGGACTCACTTATGGCTGGGCCTCCCTTGGCATGGCTAATATACTAGTCAAGGTACGCCGCTGCACCACCCGTGCCATAATTCCTAGTCGTCTGGTACTTCAAAACTCAACCATGGCTAAAATCATCTATGTAATAATTAACTAAATCAACATTTATAAAATTCTAAAATCACTATTTAAATCAAAAAAATATTTCGAAAAAATATTCACCGGGAAGGGAAGCTACAATTATCATTCGTCGTCAATCAGTAGGTGAGGGCGACGCGGAGCGAGGGGATTTGAGTCTCTAGTGGGAGAACTGCCTCACTCCCATACACCAAAGAGAATGGTGTGTTCCCGGTGGCCGTCCGAACTGTAGTAAGGTACGCCCATAAGCATTCGCCAAGCTTTTCATTTCAGTCGCGTTTGTTGGAAGATACGAACTTCTTGAGCAGCTTGATTATTGTTTTGTTGAATGCTTCTGCCAACCCATTCGTCACCAGATTTTACGGTGTTGAAGCAACATTCTGGATCCGATGTTTTTTGCAAAACCGATTGAAGGTGTGGCTTGCGAATTGCGGACCGTTGTTGTGGATGATTCTTCGAGGCAGTCCGAAGCGATAGATGACGTGATGCTTGAGGAAGCTGATCACATTTGACGTCTTCACCACTGCAAGCGGGACAGCTTCGGCCCATATGGAGAAGTAATCTTTAATTGCCAGTATGAAGCGTTGCCCTCTGGATGAAGGTAGGGTGATTGGACTAATAATATCCATTCCCCATGCCTCAAATGGCCAGGATGCCATCGTTGGGTGTAGGAATTCAGATGGTTGGTGTATGAAATCTGCGTGGACCTGACAGGCTTTGTATTTTCTTGCGTACTCTATTACGTCTGCCACCATCGTAGGCCAGTAGTAGCCCATCCGACGAAGGAGATCCTGCAATTTTGGGCCAGGCTGATGGGCCCCGCAGATGCCGTCATTTGCTTCACGTACAGCTTCTTTGGCTTCTGTACTGGACAGACACCGAAGCAGTAATCATCTTTGTTTCTGTATCGTAGAAGAATCTGAGAGAACGTCTTCTAATAGAGGTAGATTCTTTTGGGTTCTCCGACAAGATGCCATAAACTACGAAGTCGATAAATAGGAGCCTCTAATCCTGTGTCTCGTCGACCGTCAGGGCAGAATAGCTCTCAACAAATTGGACGGTGTTCTTGGGACAGACCAACTCATGGCCTATTACGTCCACCAAATAATAAGTATATTTTAGGACCGCCAGGGAAGCGGCCAGTCCTGCTATGGCGTCGGCTTCAATGTTCCGGAGTCTCGGAACATGTTCTATGAAGAACCCTTTCAGAGACGTAATAATGGCGATCGCTACCTGACGATAGAGGATCATATCCTCATGACGAACTTCATATGAACCCCGGATCTGATTGACGATTAACTGTGAATTGCCATATGCCTCTATGTACGCTACCTCCAGTTCTTTTACAAAACGGAGGCCGATAACCAAGGCGTTGTACTCGGCCACGTTGTTCAAGAAGGGTTCTGTAAGGGAATATGCCCGGTTGATCACCAAGCCAGATGGAGAATTCAGTACCACTCCGACCCCAACGATAATGTTGCCCTTGGTCCCGGTTCTTGAAGCACCGTCGAAGAACATTCGTCAGACGGAATCATCGGACGCCATGTTTGAATTGGCGACCTCGTCTGGAATCTCTTCATATATTCTGGTCGACTCCGAACTTGGATGGTCTGCTAAAAAGTCTGCCAGAGCTTGACCTTTAACAGCCTTTTACGGAATGAAGATCATATCGTAGGGAGACAATAATATCGCCCAGGTAGCGAGGCAAGAGCTGAGTGCACCCGACTTGGTCATAAGGACCCTGAGGGGGTTAACTCTTGATATGACATGGATGATTTGTCCTGTAACATAGTGTCGCATCTTCTGGATAGCGAACAGCAGAGCAAGATATTCCTTCTCCACGATGGTGTATCTATGCTCAGGCCCAATCATTATTTGGCTGAGGTAATAGATAGCTTGTTCATGCCCCACATCATTGTTCTGTGCTAGTAGAGCACCGAGGGAATGCTCCATCACTCGGACATAAAGCAAGAACGGCTTTCCAGCAACCGGGGCCACCAGAACTGGAGGATTTGACAGATATTCTTTGATGTTGTCGAACGCGCGTTAGCACTCTTCATCCCATATGAATACGACGCCCTTCTTCATGAGGTGGGTGAATGGTTGACATCGCCCGGAGAGGTTAGAGATGAACCTCCTGATGTAGGCTAGCCTCCCTTGAAGGCCTCGGAGTTCACGAAGATTTCTCGGGGGACCCATCTCCATGATTGCCTTCGTCTTCTTCGGATCTATATGAATTCCCTAGGCAGTAATGATAAAAACCAGGAATTTTCTACTAGATACACCCAAGAAGGACTTGGTAGGATTCATCTTCAAGTTGTGCGCTCGTACCAGGTCGAATACCGTCCTTAGATCCAACAGATGGTCTCCCTTAGAGCGGCTTTTGACAGCGATATCATCAACATAACACACCACGGTCTTTCGTAGGTCATCTCTGAAGATGATACTCATGGCTCTTTGATATGTGGCGTCGGCATTCTTTAAACCGAAGGACATGACTGTATAATAGTACACACGAATCGGTGTTCGAAATGATGTATGCTTTTTGTCATCAGAAAACATCTTGATTTGGTTGTTTCCTTAGAAACCATCCATGAATGACATACGCTCAAAGCCAGATGTGTTATCGATCATGATGTCCGTAATGGGAAGTGGAAACTCATCTTTAGGACATGCTTCGTTTAGATTTCGAAAGTCGATGCAAATTCGAATCTTCATATTCTTCTTGAGGACAGGTACTATGTTGGCAACCCAGTCTGGATGTTGCTCCACTCGTATGAAGCTACTGGCTATCAGTTTGTTGACCTCAACTTTGATAGAGTTCATGATGTCCGGGCGAAAATGTCTCTATTGTTGCTTGACCGACTTTGCGTCCGGATGAATGTTGAGTCTATGAAGTGCAACCTCGTGGTTTGGTCCTGGCATGTCTTCATAGCTCCAGGCAAACACGTCAATGTACTCTCTAACAAGTTGCAAAAGCGCCTCCCGCTCTTTGTATATCAGGCTTTTGCTGACGAAGATTGGCTTTGGCGAGGACTCATCGTCGAGGTCGACTTGCATAACCTCATCTTCAGTGGGAGGTTCACGAAGTTCGAATCATTTCTCCCACTGTGCATCTAGTTGCTGGAACCAAGGTTCTAACTCGAGAAGTTTGGGTACATCTTCATCTTCTTCGTAGGCATCAGCAAATGCCATATTGACAGACAGAACTTGTCTGAATGCGTCCCCGATGCTGACATCCGAATCAGAAGTTGGTGATCCGGTTGAGTGTGAATGCCAGTCACATTCCTCATCTGAGCTTTTAGGGGTCATTTTAGGTGTAACATAACCTAGCCCATATCTGGTCTTGTTGCAATAATCTCGTAGTTTTCTAGCCGGAACTGGCAACTGCAAGGGTAACCGCCGACCAGTGCCGTAATTTAAGCCTGGCGTAGTCTCCAGATCATACTCCTGTTTTTGCATGAGGTACTTGGATCGGAAGCTATACAGATAAAGGGGCAGTCTCCCGGTGTCGGATTCGAGATCAACTTCTTCTATCCTTAAGGGCTGTGGGTCATTCTTCCGGCCGAAGATGATTGGATGATCCTCTCCCTCGACTATGAAGCAAGCGTCTTCCACGGGAGTAAGTTTGTTTACGGTGTAGATGTTTGTCACCTGTGTGTGTAGGTGGGTGCCTATACCGTGTTCTATAGCATACATTGTACAAAGCTTATTAAGCTCGATGTAGTTCAAAGATAACCCTTTATTGATGAAGTAAGGTATCTTTTCCGGTGGAATTACATCATCTGCAGATGGAACATCAGTGTAAGCAGCCACATACTTGGCCAGCTCTAACTCTTTTTCGGCTACCCCCTGTGTCAATGAAGACTGGGAGGATGACCTGGATAGCTTAATCATCAGGGGCTCCACTGGCGGTGCTGAACGTGGAGTTGTTGGTGTACTAGTGACCCCCAGCTTAGTATTTGGTACGAGACGGGGAGTTGTTGGCTCACTTGCAGTCCCCGGCTTCATGCTCGGTTGTCGACTCATCTTGGGAAGACGAATCGTCATTGGCTTGACAGAAGGATTGGACTCTTTTGTTTGTTGTTAACCAGCTCTAGGCAACCTGATTGTCAACGGCTCCGTAGTGGGTCTTGGCGCTTGGCCAGACCTTGGCAGTCGGATTATCATCTGCTCCTTCTGTGTAGTTAGCACTGGGAGACTCGTTGTTTTTCTACGCAGAGTGGCTGTGAGAGGTGCCGTCTTTCCTGGTTTGCGGGGTTGGAGATGGATTCTCAAGGGTTCCTTCGACCCCGTAATTGCCTCTGTCTGCTCTTGAGCATCCTTCTTGATCAGGTGCCTCTTCGAGTTCTCGTACAAGCAGGAATCCGAATAGTAGGATTCGACCCCCTTAAAGGGATCGATGTCAGCAAATTCTGTTTTGATGAAGCCATGCTTGTCGACGTACTTGAAGCACTGGTGCAATATGGAGGGCACGATCATGTAATCGTGTATCCACGGATACCCCAGGAGAATGTTGTAGGATGTGTCTGCGTCGATGACATAGCAGGTTACTTTCGACTGAAGGTCGCCGATTTGGCACTTCAGGCGAATCTTTCCGATGGGATAGCTTCTCCCGAAATTGAAGCCATTGATGGCGGTGCTTGTAGGAGTCAGCGGATGCATAGGGATGCACAGATGGTTAAGCAAGTTCTTCGGAATAATGCTTATCGAAGAGCCCGGATCAATGTGCATCCGATCCACCTTGACGTCGCCGACGTATCCAGTGTAATACAAAGGGCGATCGTGCAAGTTGGTCTTCATAAGCATGTCCTGCGGAGTGAACATGATATTGGGCATTGCGCCGGTACAAGCACTGTCTTGGGCATCAGCTGGCGAGCTCTCCCCTGTGAGCTTGACTTGAGCCAGATAAGCATCAGCATTTTGAAGTACGTCACTTAGGGCGACGCAAACATCCTTGGAGAGCCTCAAGAGCTCATATAATGACAACTTGGCCGGTGTGTTGGCCAATTGTGCCAAGATGTCAAAGTTGTAGGGCCTCTCCAGACCATAAGGTGCCTCTTTTCGGAGTGGCTTGTCAAAGCGAGTCTCCTTTGGTCTTGGCTTGTCGGTCGTCGGAGGCTGAGAAGGTCCTGGAGCATCAGCAGCCGCCGGCTGATGATCTTCAGCCGAGTTACCCGGTGGGAGTTGAGTTTGTACACCGGATCGGTTAACAACAGCCGTAGCTTCTTCGACATCTACCGAGATTGTGCGGTAGGACTTGACTTTCCCACCCTTCTTCTTGCCAGTAGAGGGTGATACTGGCTGGGTTACTTCAGATACTAAGTCCTGGTGGACCCACATGACCTCCCCTCATGATGTGGTGATAGGTACCAGCCCAGCAGCCTGGTCTCGAGGAGATGGAAGATTAGCGACCTCCATTTTTGTCCGGGGGACGGGTACTACGCCGTCTTGGGTCCTCGTCGGAGGGAAGCTGTTGAATTGGACAGACTCCATGTTGGCCGCTACAGTTACCTACTCGAAGTCAATGGCCAGAGCCTTAGAGTCGATCAGGTTCTGGATGTACCGCTTCAATTAGAAGCAGTCTTGAGTAGCATGATAGACGTAGCGGTGGTAGTGGCAGTACTTTGGTCTTTCCATCTCTGCAGGCCGAGGCTCACGTCTCGGTGGACGGAGCTGAATCCTGTCTCCTTGTATGAGCATGTCAAGGATGGGCTTGACATGGCTATCTTCGAAGGAGTAAGTCATCTGCGGCCACTGCTTCTCTGCCGACTTTGGTTCGGGCTTCGGGGATGTGTCGGCCACCATAGCCTGCTTTCCCTTGTTGTCTCGGTTGTTGGAGAAATTACCACCGTTGTTGTTGTTGGCATTAGGGCATTTTTCCTTGTCCTCTCCTTCCGAGACGTACAACCCCAGTTGGCAAGCTTTCTTCAACTTGTCTTTTATGCCAGTGGCACTGATGATAAAAGTCTTCCAGTCTTTGAACTGACTTTCGCCCATCCAGAGGCTGATTGTAGGAAGCAACCTTTTTTGGCAGATTTCAATCAAGGAAGAATCTGGATTGCCAAAGGGCAATTTTATCGCAGTTTGGTGAAACCGTTCAATATAGTTCCTTGTCAGTTCCTTCTCACCTTGAACAACGTCCATGAGGGTGGACATTGTCACATCATGACCTACCTTGTAGAACCTTTCAAGGAACATGTTTTTGAAGCTGGCGAAGGAATGGATGCAGTTGTCCGGCAGATTACGGTACCAATCAAATGCTACCCCCTCCAATGCCCCGATGAACAACCGCATGAGGATGGCGTCGTCATGAGGCAGATAGTCGGTCGTGACTTCAAAGTAGGTAATGTACCGGCTCGCAGATATCTTTCCATCATATGGATTGATGTTAAATGGCTTATATCTTGGTGGGAAGGGGACATCTCTCCATGCAGCGGGATACGGTTGTCGTATCCTGAGGTCTTGGAAGGTTTCTCGGGCGTGAAACATGGCTCGGAGCTCCTGGACCTCTCGTCTTGCCACCCTGGCCTCGTCTGCAGCGTGGGGGCCGACATTCTAGGAGGATTGTTGCCCGAGTTTAGCACAGTTGAGTTTGAATCTGCATTGACCGTGGGACCCAAGCTTGTTTGGCCAGGCATCCTTCCTTGCAGAGCAAGTAGGGCCGCTTTGATCTCGTCCACGAATTTGACCAAGGTATGAAGTATGGTCTCCAGAGTGTCGATGCGTTGGCGATCACTGGGATTGTCTTGGTCGTTGTTCGTCTTTAACACCGCCCTCACATGAGGAGAGATGAAAGGAACGGTGGAGGACGTGCCCTCTGAATCATACCCTTGTACCGAGAAATCATCGCGGTATGTAGAAATATTCTCCTCTGGTTCAGACTCAGAGTAAGTGCTACCCCCTGCATAGGAGGCTACCTCGTCTTGGGACCCATGGACGTCCTCAGGAACGTTCGGATCCACTACATTTGTGGGGAGAATTGCTTCCCCTGGTGCATCTTCTTGGAACACCGGATTATTGTGGACGTTCGGAGGGGTGCTACCCCCAGCTTCGGCTAACCCCAGAGATGTAGATGACGAATCTTCAAGTATTGAAGATTTTGTCTTGGAGCGGGTGCCCTGATAAACTCCTCCGGTGGTGGTTGTGGACAGCCGCTTGGACGTGAGTTTCCTAGCCGCGTTAGTAGAGATCGCCGGGCTGGAAACATTTATCTTCTTTTCCGCCTTGCCAGTAGGGATCTTCCGAGCAGAATTGCAAGAGGCGATATGAAGTTCCTCGTCTCCTGAGCTTTGTTGCAGGACCGATCCTGTCTGTTACAGTCGTTGGAAGACGGACCATCGGTCCTCTTGTACTGCCGCCTTGCTGCAACAGCAGTTGACAATGACTTGAGTGCAGTGACGTCCATGAAGGGACTCTCTGCACACCAAGCTTTCTTCTCTTTCCTTGCGCGTGTGAATAATCATATCACGCAAGTCACTCGTTTCGTGGGCCCGAAAGTCCCGAGCATACGAGTGTGTTGGTACCATGTTTGCTCCCTGATTGGAAGACTTTTAGGAACCACTCTGTCCGTTTGTCGCTGGAGGCTGGACACGATCGGTTCTATACAAGTTTGTACCAGAGGCCCGCCTAACAGTAAGCAGAGCTCTCTGATGGTCAGAGGTTGGGACAGCTGACTGAGCTCGACGAGCCTGCGCTGCCCTAGACTTCTTCCTTCCAGCACCCAAGAGCGCATAGTAGGAAGTCTCCAAATTGTGCCGTACAGAGTCTGGCACATTCTCATTGGAGCATCCGAGATTAGGATCGCATGAGAGGCGGTTGAAGACAGAACCCGAGCTGCATGGAGCATTCATGCGGCTGGCATTTGTGGCCGCATAAGAATTCATGCAGCTGGATTTGGCTGCCGCATGGGCATTCATGCGGCTGACATTTGTGGCCGCATCAGCATTCATACGGTAGGATTTGGCTGCATCAGCATTCATGCGGCTGGATTTAGCTGTCACAGGAACATTTATGCGGTTGGATTTAGTGGCCGCATGAGCCTTCATGCGACTGGAATTGTTGGCCGCATGAGCCTTCTTCATGCGGCTGGCACCCTTATGCGACTTCTTCCTGGATCGCATAGAGTCCCCCTTTGCTTCCTCAAGTCCACCATCGTAGTGCTTTCCTCTGCCGGACTTGAGAACAGCAGGGTCCTCTGCGGCCTAAAGTGGGGCCGCATGGGAGTCTTCTCCATCGTCTTGGGCAGCAGAGAGCATTTCTTCCAGAGCTTGGGAGGGAGGAAATAATTTGGGCCTCCACTTCCTGCAGGCCTTCTTCGTGTGGGCTCGCTTCTGGATCGGGCCAGCGCTCCCGTCGGAGAGCATTTCTTCAAACGCCTGCTGGTCGAAGCGTACGAATAGCATCTGTTGCGTGGAGCCAAGTTTGGCTACGTCCGATTGCGTCACCAACTTCTCAGCAGTGGAGAAGTTAGTCCCCAGCAGAGTCGCCATTGTGTTTGCCATTGATTATAAAAGAAAAGAACAGTTTTATGGGAGGACTGGACTTTTACTTCACAATACAAACTCGCTTGTACAAAAGAGAGCCTAGGAATAAAACCTAGGAAAAGCCATCTAAAGTACAATTGTTTATTTTTGATTCTGGGGGGTGACGGTAGAGGCTCGGAAGAGCGACAGCAACTCTGCCTTACTCCTTGGACGATCGGACGTAGCTTCTGCTCTGGCGAGGAAATGCTCTGTGTGTGTACGGGGGTTGCTAGTCTCTCTGCTCGGGCTCTGTGCATATCACTCTGTGTCTCCTTTGCGAATGAATAATCTCCTGCTATTTGTAGGGCTTTGTGATAAGTAGGGTGTGCAGTAATTGGTCCTTGAAAAGTGGGCGGTTGGGGATTGGTTAAGATTAGCCTTGATCTTGTTTTTGGAAATCAATCTGGGCTGCTTATGTTGATTGGAACAAATCTGCATTGTTTGTTGGAAATCGATCTGGGCAGTTTATGTTTATTGGAATAAATCTAAATTGTTGAGATTTGATCAACTTCTGCCACGTGTCCCAACTGCCATTTTTGTGACGAGCCGCATAACTGAGCCGCATGAACTCCTGGTGAACTGGTCCGCATGAAGTCCCATTGAACAGAACTGCATAAGCCTCTTGTAAACTGGACCGCATGAAGTCCTACTAAACAGAGCCACGTGAGCTCATGATGAACTGAGCCGCATGAAGTCCTATCGAACAGAACCGCATAAGCCTCTTTGTAAACTGGGCCGCATGAAGTCCCACTGAACAGAGCCGCATGAGCTTCTGATGAACTGAGCCGCATGAAGTCCTATCGAACAGAACCGCATAAGCCTCTTTGTAAACCGGGCCGCATGAAGTCCCACTGAACAGAGCTGCATGAGCTCCTGATGAACTGAACCACATGAAGTCTGTTAAAACTGAGCCGCATAAAGCTCCATCAAATCAGAGCCGCATGAGCTCCTTTAAATGATCCGCATAAAGAGCTTTGGAATTGGTGGATCGCGCCAACTGTAAAGATTTTTCTCGTCTCTCTAGGAGCACGTCATTATGTCAGAGTCATCATTTTACCTTTATGTTAGAGCTGTCAATCCTTTGTGTCAGAGCTGCCGTACTGTGTCAGAGTATTTAATGAGCCAGCTGCACAGAGAAATGATGGCCAGCTGTAGAGTCATATTTTGAACCGCATAGGGCCACGTGGCTTTTTTCCGAGCCGCATGGAGCTATCGGAGACTTTCGAGCCGCATGAAGCTCTAAGGGGCTTTTTTGAGCTGCATGAAGCCCTAAGGGACTTCTTGAGCCGCATGAAGCTCTAAGTGATTTTTGAGCCACATGAGACTCCCCTTGTTTTGAGCCACATCGACTTTTCCTATTCTTTTCCATGCTTCTACAATCATCTTCTTGTTGTCCCTTCTTTCTTTGATTGAAGTGAAGGAACTTCTTGAAATTACGGACTAGAAGAGCTTGATCATCACCATCAGAATTGTCGTCATCGGTATCTTCAGGATCAGCCCTTCGACGATGAGATTTTAGGGCAATCTCTTTTGCCTTTGGAGCAGGTTCTTCGAAATCTTTGAGATCAAGCTCGTGAGTCATTAGCTTTCCTACCAAAGTCTCCATTGACATTGTGGTGAGATCATTGCCTTCTATGATAGCTGTTACCTTAGGGTTCCAAATCTTTGGTAGCCCCCTAAGTAACTTGCGGATCTTCTCGTGATTTGTATATTGTTTGCCGAAAGATGACAAGAGGTTGATGACGTCGAGGAAACTTGTATACATTTGTGTGATCGTCTCATTAGGCTTCATCTAGAACGCCTCATATTCTTGAGTGAGACGACTGATTTTTGACTCCTTGACTTGGGTGGTTCCTTCGTGCGTCACTTCTAGAAGTCTCCATATTTCGTGTGAGGTGGTGCATGTCGAGACCCTGTTAAACTCATTCCTGTCTATTACACAAAATAAAGCATTAATAGCTCTAGCGTCTAGACTCGCATGTTTCTTTTCCTCGTCAGAATATTTGTCATTGGGTTTCTCGACGAAATCACCATTGACAACTATCCTTGCGGGCTTTTCGTAACCATCAGTAACGATGGTCCACAGGTCGAAGTCTAGAGACTTGAGATAAAAACTCATCCATGTTCTATCAAATAGGGGTGGCCTATGAGTGGACTGCCCTTCACCATGATTGAAAAACATGGGTTGTATGGTTGCCATGGATCAGCTCTAGGATGTTAGTCCTTGTTGAGAGAACAGAGCTATGATACCAATTGAAGAACAAGTGGGCAACTCTAGCGGGGGGCGAATAGAGTTTATGACAATAATATCCAATTAAAAATTAAACTCTTTCACCAACAGTAAATTATCAGAGTAAATACGGAAATGATAAAGAGAAAGAAAGCATACGCAAACACAGTCGATTTTAACATGGTTTCCCTCATGGAGGACTAGTCCAGGCCTGAGAACTCTAGCTCAGGATTAAATCCACTATTTGTGAAATAGTAGTTACACCCCGTGCCTTTTTTCAGAAGAGCACGTCAACTTCTTACTGAGATCGCAGTAGCGATGCTTGGAATTTTCCAAGCGACTTTCTGAACTCTTGCACAAACTCCTAACGGAAGAGCACTGAGCACTTTGAGGCTTAGGGAGCTTGTGGCTAGTAGATGAGAACGTTAAGGCTTGTATAAGGCTTTTGTGAGAAGAGAAGAGAAGATTGGATGATTGAAAATGAGAGGATTCAAGGCCTATTTATAGGGTTCTGGATAGGCAGAATTCGGCCAGAATTCTGTGTCAAGAATTCAAGTTTTTGGCCGTTAGACAACTAGCATACAGCAAACCCTAAAAATTAGGGTCCTGTAATTTAGGGGACAGAATTCGGCCCAAACTCTGTGTGGATGGACAAACTCTGTCTCTAGAAGACAGAATTGTTCTAATGGGCTATATGGGCTAGTTTGGTTTTGGTGGAGCTTTTGGCTTGTGGTTTGGAGATAGGTATAGGCCCAAATTACTCAGTGCGACTCAGTTTACATTTATCTAGACTCAATAAAAGTAAAAATATAGACTCAAAAACTGAGTACGCTGCAGGATAGAGCCGACGTCCGTCTTGTACTGAGTTCAGTCTTGATGTGTCATATTGAATTATGACAAGTATCATATTGCCAAGTTTATTAATATTTAGTTGATTGTGATTTTGTCTCAACAAGGTTGATACTACATTGTTTATAAAGTCTTTTAATGGAAATCTTCTTTTAATTCAAATTTATATAGATGATATTATCTTTGGATCAACTGATGAATCTCTCTATCAAGAATTTTCAAAGTGTATGCAGAACGAGTTTGAGATGAGCATGAAGGGAGAACTAAAATTCTTCCTCAGACAGGAAGTCAAACAAACCAACAATAGGATGTTCATTAATCTGTAGAAGCATGGAAAATAACAAAAAAGCCCATGCGGCTCAGACAGAAAGGATCTCACGCGGCTCAGGAATCCGTTAGACATTCATGCCGTTCAAAAGTCCTTTAAAGTCTCATGCGGCTTGGATAGCTCCATGCGGCTCAAGAAGGAGCTACGTGACCCTAAGCAGTTCGCCTCTACAGCTGGCCATAAAGTACTGCCTCATTAAATATCCTGACGGCAGCTCTGACAGAAAGGCGAAGTGACAACTCTGACATAAAGCTGCAATGATGACCCTGACATGATGACGTGCTCCTAGGGAAAAGAAGAAAATCTTTTATAGATGGCATGATCCGCCAAGTCCAAAGCTCTTTATGCGGCTGCCACCCCTATGCGGTTACCTTCTTCATGCAGCTGCCTCCTTCATGCGGCTGCCTTCTTCATGCGGTTGCTTTCTTCATGCGGCTGCCTCCTTCATGCGGCTGCCACCTTCATGCGGCTGCCTCCTTCATGGGGCTGCATTCTTCATGTGGCTGCCATCCTCACACGGCTATCTCCCTCATGCGGCCGCCACTCTCATGCGGCTGCTACCATCATACGGCTAGGAGTATGGGGGGCCACCCATATGCGGTTCATTTAGAGACCGCATTCATGCAGCTCTGTCAGGACGTCCTACTCACGATAGCTGAGACACGTGGCGGTCCTCATGACAGTTGAGACACGTGGCGATCCTCATGACAGTTGAGACAAGTGGCGGTTTTATCCCCTCGAAGTTATGGCTGCTAGCAAATCATAACAACCCAGATTTGTTATAATCGTCATAATTACTCGGATCAAATCAGATTTGTTGTAATTAAGCAAATTGAACACATGGCGGAAGATCGAGCTTGTCATGATAAATTATGAAGATTCATTGCAATCAGCATTAATTGTCCATACGGATTTGGCGCAATCAAAAATTAACTGGCCAGATTTGTTGTAGTCAAGATTAATGGTCCAGATTATTGGCCGTCGACTTTTTAAAGGGTAATCATTGCAAACCCTAATGATCATACCCCACTCCTATAAATACCAAGATGCCATTCCCTTGCAAAAGAGACTCTCTCCACCCGGCTGGACATACAGAGAGACAAAGGCACGCACAGAGGATTCTTTCCACGCATCCCGAGAGCATTTCTTTATCAGAGCCAAGGCTACGTCCGATCGTCCAAGGAGTAAGACAGAGCTGTCGTCGCTTTCCCGAGCCTCTACCGTCACCCCCAGAATCAAAAATAAATAATCGTACTTCGATTGCTGTACCTAGGTTTTCGTCCCTAGGCTTTCTTTGTACGAGCGAGTTTGTATTGTGAGTCTAAGTTCAGTCCTCCTATATAATTGTTCTGTATTTTTACGATCAATGGCAAACACGATGGCGACTCTGCTGGGGACTAACTTCTCCACAGCTGAGGAGTTGGTGACGTAATCGGACGCAGTCAAACTTGGCTCCACTCAACAAATACTGGTAGCCCGGTTCGACCAGCAGGCATTTGAAGAAATGCTCTCCGACGGGAGCGCTGGCCCGGTCCAGCGGCGAGCATGCATGAAGAAGGTCCGCAGGGAGTGGAGGCCCAAATCATTCACTCCTTCCCAAGCTCTCGAAGGAGTACTCTCTGTTGCCCAAGACGACAAAAAAGACCCTCTTATGGCCCCACTTTAGACCATAGTGGACTCTGCTATCCCCAAGTCTGGCAGAGGAAAACACTATGATGCTGGACTTGCAGGGGTAAAGGGTAACTCTACACGGTCCAGAAAGAAGCCGCAGAAGGGCGCTAGTCGCATGAAGATTCATGCGGCCACAAAAGCAAGCCGCAGACAGAAGGCTCATGCAGCCAGTACTGCTGGCCGCATGGAGGAGGCTCATGCGGCCACTATGGCTCCCAGCTACATGAAAGAAGCCCATACGGCCACTACAGCTCTCGGCCGTATACAAACTGCCAGCCGCATGTGGGCTGTTTATGCCGCCACAAATGCCAGCCGCATGCAGGCAGGCTATGCGGCTAAACATCTCAGCCGCAGGCCATCTGCTTCATGCGGTTCAGGTTCGATCTTCGACCGTCTCTCAGGTGATCCTGACCCCAGATGCTCTCATGTGCCAGTCTCCATGGACTCTTCCTACTATGCACTCTCAGGTGCTAGAAGAAAGAAGCCTCAGGCAGCGTGAGCTCGTCGAGCTCAGACAGCTGTCCCAACTTCTGACTATCAGGGCGTCCCGCTGACTATTACGCGGGCCCCTGATGAAAAGTTGTATAAAACTATCCGTGTCCAGCCCCCGGCGGCCAACGAATGGGATAGTTATCAAGAATCTCCCAACAATGATCAAGGGCAAGTAATCGTGCTACCCCTACATTAGGGAGCAGGCAGGACGTCAACACACTCATGTGCTCAGGACTCCCGGGCCAACAAAGCGAGTGACTTGCGCAACGTAATTCTTCACAAGCACAAGAAAAGAGATAAAAACTTGGTGTACAGATAGTCCTCTCATGGACATTACTGCACTCAAGTCATTGTCAACTGCTGCTGCAGCAAAGCGGCCACACAAGAGGAGCGGCAATCCGTCTTCGACCGACTACAATACCCAGGCTCGGAAGACGAGGCGCTTCTTGTCGCCTCCTGTAATTCTGCTCACAAGATCCCTGGCAGCTAGAGAGGAAAGAAAACAAACGTCTCCAACCCGAAAATCACAACCAAGAAACTCTCTTCTAAGTGGCTGTCCACGACCTCTACAGGAGGAGTTTTCCAAGGTACTCGCTCAAAGACGAAATCTGCCACGCTTGGAGATTCGTCGTCCACATCTCTGGGAGGCGCTGGAGCTGGGGGTAGCACTCCTCCAAACATCCGCGACAATCCGGTGTTCCAAGAAGATAATCCAGGGGAAACAGTTTCCCCAACAAATGCAGTAGGTTCTGACATCCCCGAGGACGTCCGCAACTCTCAAGACGAGGCAAGCTCTGAAGCTGGGGGTACCACTCTTTCTGAGTCCGAACCAGAGGAGAACATTCCCACATACCCTAACGACTTCTCTGTACAAGGGTATGACTCAGAGGGTGCATCCTCCACCATTCCTTCCATCTCTCCTCATATGAGGACGGTGTTCATGACGGACAGCAACCAAAAGAATCCCAGTGATCGCCAACGCATCGACACTCTTGAGGCCATACTGTATGCCTTGGTCAAGTCCGTGGATGAGATCAAAGCGGCCCTTCCAACTCTGCAAGGAAGAACTCCTGGCCAAATAAGCTTGGGTCCCGCAGTCAATGCGGACTCAAACTCGACTGTGCCAAACCCGGGCGACAACCCTCCAACAACAATGGCTCCCACCGCTACAAACGAGGCCAGGGAGGCAAGAAGAGAGGTCCAGGAGCTTCAGGCCATGTTCCACGCCCGAGAAAACTGCCAGGACCTCAGGATACGACAACCGTATCTGGCTGCATGGAGAGATGTTCCCTTCCCACCAAGGTATAAACTATTCAACATCAATCCGTATGATGGAAAGACATCTGCAAGCAGGTACATCACCTACTTTGAAGTCACAATCGACCATCTGCCTCATGACGACGCCATTCTCACGCGGCTGTTCATTGGAGCGTTAGAAGGGGTCACCTTTGACTGGTACCGCAACTTGCCGGACAACTGCATCTATTCCTTTGTTGGCTATAAACGCATGTTTTTGGAAAGGTTCTACGAAGTAGGACAAGACGTGACAATGTCCACCCTCATGGACGTTGTTCAGGAAGAAAAGGAGCTGACAAGGAACTATATCGAGCGGTTTCGTCAAACCGCGATGAAGTTGCCTTCCGGTAACCCTGATTCCTCCTTAATTGAGATTTGCCAAAATTGGCTGCTTCCCACAATCAGCCTCTGGTTGGGCAAAAGTCAGTTTAAGGATTGGAAGACTTTCATTATCAGTGCCACTAGCACAGAAGACAAGTTGAAGAAAGCCCGCCAACTGGGATTACACGTCTCGGAAGGAGGGGATAAGGGCAAACGCCCTAACACTAACAGCAGTAATGGTAGTAACCCCTCCAACAATCGAGACAACAAGAGAAAATAGGCTATGGTGGCCGACACAGCTCTGAAGCCTGAATCGAAGCCGACAGAGAAGCAGTGGCCTCAAATGACCTACTCCTTCGAAGACGGCCATGTTAAGCCCATCTTGGACATGCTCATACAGGGAGGTCAAATCCAGCTCCCTTCTTCGAGACGTGAACCTCGTCCTACAGAGATGAAAGGCCCCAAGTACTTCCACTATCATCACTATGTCTACCATGCTATACATGACTGCTACCAACTAAAGTGATACATCCAATATTTCATCGATTCTAAGGCCTTGGCCATTGATTTTGAAAAGATGACCGTAGCAGCCAACATGGTGTCAGTACAATTTGGCAGCTTTCCTCCGACAAAGACTCAAGATGGAGTAGTGCCCGTCCCTAGGGCAAGAATAGAAGTCGCTAACCTTCCACCTCCCCGAGACCAGGCTGCTGGTCTAGTGCCTTTTACCATATCACGAGGGGAGGTCATGTGGGTCCACCCGAATCTGGTACCGGAAGTAACTCAGTCCGTACCACCCGCCACCAACAAGAAGAAGAGTAGAAAAGTTAAATCATGCCGCACAATCTCGACAGAGGTCGAAGAAGCTACTGCTGTTGTTACCCGATCCGGCGCACAAACCCAACCTCCACCGGGTAACTCGGCTGAAGATCATCAGCCGACAGCTGCTGATGCCCCAGCACCTTCTCAGCCTTCGACGACCGACAAGTCTAGGCCGAAAGAGACTCGCTTTGACAAACCGCTCCGAAGAGAGACGCCTTATTGGCTGGAGAGGCCCTACAACTTCGACATCTTGGCACAATTGGCCAACACACCAGCCAAATTGTCGCTATACGAGCTCCTGAGACTCTCTAAAGATGTTCGCACCGCACTGAGCGAGGCACTCCAGAATGCCGACGCATATCTGGCTCAGTCCAATCTCACTGGGGAGGGCTCGCCGACAGATCTTCAAGACAGCGCTTGCACAGGTGCAATGCCCAATATTGTCTTCACGCCGTAGGATATGCTTATCAAGACCAACCTGTATGATCGCCCTCTGTATTATACTGGGTACATTGGCGATATCAAGGTGGATTGGATGCACATTGACCCTGGTTCTTCCATAAGCATTATCCCAAAGAGCCTGCTACACCATCTGGGCATCCCAATGCATCGCCTGACGCCGACAAGCAGCGCTATTAGCGGTTGCAATTCAGGCAGAAGCTAACCGATCGGAAAGATTCGTCTGAAATGCCAAATCGGCGATCTTCAATCAGAAGTGACCTGTTATGTCATAGATGCGGATACTTCCTATAATATTCTCCTGGGGCGACCTTGGATACACGATTACATGATCGTGCCTTCCATACTGTACCAATGCTTCAAGTACGTCGATAAGCATGGCTTCGTGAGGACAGAATTTGCTGACATCGATCCCTTTAAAGGGGTTGAATCTTACTACTCCGACTCATGCTTATACGAGAAGTCAAAAAGGTACCTTGTCGAAGAAGATACTCAAGCTCCAACTGAGGCAGCAACTGGATCGGAAGGACCTCTAACGATCCACCTCCAAGCCCGTAAACCTAGAAGAACTGTACCCATTACGGCCACTCTGCGTAAGGACGCAATCAGCCTCTTGGCACATGAGGAGCAGATGATAATCCGACTGCCAAGGTCTGGCCAAGCGCCAAGACCCACGACAGAGCCACTGACAATCAGGCTGCCTAGATTGAGTCAGCAACAAATAGAGGAGCACAATCCCTCTGTCAATCCGATGATGATCCGTCTTCCCAGAATGAATTAGTAGCCGAGCGCTAAGTCAAGGACTGCTAGCCAACCAACAATCCTTCGCCCAGCACCAAGCACCAAACTGGGGATGGCTAGTATGCCAACGACTCAAGGTTCTGCTCCACCCATGGATCCCCTAATGATTAAGCTGCCCAAGTCATCCTTCCAATCTATATTGACACCGGGGGTGGTTGAAGAAGAGCCAGAGCTGGCCAAGTATATGGCTGCTCACACTGATGTTCCATCCGCAGATGATGTAATCCCACTAGAAAAGATACCTTATTTCATCAATAAAGGGCTATCTTTGCATTAGCTCGAACTTAATAAGCTTTGTACAATATATGCTATGGAACACGGTATAGGCACCCACCTGCACACACAGGTGACAAATGTCTACACCGCAAACCAACTTACCCCAGTGGAAGACGCTTACTACATCGTCGAGGAAGCGGATCATCCAATCATCTTTGGCCGGAAGAATGATCCACAACCCTTCAGGATAGAAGAAGTTGATCTCGGACCCGACGCCGGAAGACTGCCTCTTTATCTGTATAGCTCCCGATCCAAGTACCTCATGCAAAAACATGGGTATGATCTGGAAACTACACCAGGTTTGAACTACAACACTGGACGACGGTTACCCTTACAATTGCCAGTCCCGGCTGGAAAACCACGAGATTACTACAATAAAACCAGATGTGGGCTAGGTTATGTTACACCTGCAACGACCCCTGAAAGCTCAGACAAGGAATGCGACTGGCATTCACACTCAACCGGATCGCCCACCTTCGATTTGGATGTTAGCATCGGGGACGTGTTCAGGCAAGTCTTGTCCGTCAATATGGCATTTGTTGATGCCTACGAAGAAGATGAAGACATTCCTGAACTTCTTAAGTTAAAGCCGTAGGCACAATAACTAGATGTCCAATGGAAGAAGCAGTTCGAACAAAGAGAGCCTCCCACTGAAGATGTGGTCGTACAAGTTGATCTCGGTGATGAGTCCTCTCCCGAGCCCATCTTCGTCAGCAAGAATCTAATAGATGAAGAGCGAGAATCGCTACTACAACTCGTCAGAGAATACATCAACGTGTTCGCCTGGAGCTACGAAGACATGCCAGGACTGAACCCAGAGGTTGCACTTCACAAACTTAATATTCGACCGAACGCAAAGCCAGTCAAGCAACAGCAACGACGATTCCGTCCCGACATTATGAATGCCATTGAAGCTGAGGTCAACAAATTGATAGCTAGCGGCTTCATCCACGAGGAACAGCATCCAGACTGGGTAGCCAATATAGTACCAGTCCTCAAAAAGAATGGGAAGATTTGAATCTACATCGACTTCCGTAATCTGAACGAGGTATGTCCCAAGGATGAATTTCCCCTCCCTATCATAGACATCATGATTGACAACACCTGCGGCTTCGAGCGTATGTCATTCATGGATAGTTTTTCGGGGTACAACCAAATCAAGATGTTCCCTAATGACGAAAAGCATACATTTTTTCGAACACCAATTGGCACATACTGCTACACAGTCATGCCTTTCGGTTTGAAGAATACTGGCACCACCTATCAAAGAGCTATGAGCATCATCTTCAGAGGCCACCTACGCAAGACAGTGGAATGCTACGTCGAGGACATCGCCGTCAAAAGCCGCTCTAAGAAAGATCATCTGCATGATCTGAGGACAGTGTTCGACCTGATACGAGCGCACAATTTGAAGATAAATCCTACAAAATCCTTCTTGGGCGTATCCAACGGGAAGTTCTTGGGTTTCATCATTACTTCTCAGGGTATCCACATAGACCCCGAGAAGACGAAGGCAATCATAGAGATGGGTCCCCCGAGAAATCTTCGTGAACACCGAGGCCCTCAAGGGAGGCTGGCCTACACCAGGAGATTTATCTCCAACCTCTCCGGACGATGTCAGCCATTCACCCACCTCATAAAAAAAGGTGTTTCATTCGTATGGGATGAAGAATGTCAGTGCGCCTTCGACAGCATCAAGGAATACCTGATGAACCCTCCAGTCCTGGTGGCCCCGGTTGCTGAAAAACCATTCTTGCTCTATGTGCGAGCTATGGAGCATTCTCTCGGTGTTCTACTAGTACAAAACAATGATACAGGCCATGAGCAAGCTATATATTACCTCGGCCGAATGATGATGGGGCCGGAGCATCGGTACACTGCCGTAGAAAAAGTGTGTCATGCTCTGGTGTTTGCCATTCAGAAGACGCGACACTACGTCACGAGACAAACCATATATGTCGTATCAAGAGTCAACCCCCTAAGGGTCCTCATGACTAAGCCGGGCGTACTCATCCCTCGCCTCGCTACCTGGGCGATATTACTATCCCCCTACCATATGATCTTCGTCCCACAGAAAGCCGTTAAAGGTCAAGCTCTAGCAGGCTTTTTAGCGGCTCATCCAGGTTCGGAGTCAACCAGAATAGACGAAGAGATTCCAGATGAGGTCCCCAATTCAAATATTGCCTCTCATGATGCCGTATGGCGAATGTTCTTCGATGATGCTTCCAGAACTGGGCCCAAGGGCAACATCGTTGCTGGAGTCGGAGTAGTGCTAATCTCTCCCTCCGGGCTAGTGATCAATCGGGCCTACTCCCTCACGGAGCCCTGTTCAAACAATGTAGCCAAGTACAACGCATTAGTCATTAGCCTTCGACTAGCAAAAGAGCTGGGATAGAGTATATGGAAGCATACGGCGACTCGCAGCTAATCGTTAACCAGATATGGGGCTCATACGAAGTTCGTCATGAAGACATGATCCCCTATCACCAAATAGCAATGGAAATCATCTCGTCCTTGGAAGGGTTCTTCATAGAACACGTTTCCAGGCTCCAGAACATCGAAGCCGATGCCCTAGCAGGCCTTGCTGCTTCCTTAGCAATTTTGAATCGTGCTCACCACTTGTTGACATAGTAGGCCGTGAATTGGTCTGTCCCAAGAATAATGTTCAATGTGTGGAAAGTTACTCCGTTCTGACTATTGACGAAGCACCAGACTGGAGACAGCCATTCATTGACTTCGTAGTCTATGACATCCTGCCAGAGAATTCGAAGGAAGCTACTTCTATCAGAAGATGTTCCCTCAGATTCTTCTACGATACAGAAACAAAAATGTTGTATCGGCAATCATACGATGGATTACTGCTTCGGTGTCTGTCAAATACAGAAGCCAAAAAAGCTGTATGTGAAGCTCACGACGGTGTCTGCGGGGCCCACCAACCGGGCCCGAAATTACAAGACCGCCTTCACCGAATGGGCTATGACTGGCCCACGATGGTTGCAGATGCGATAGACTATACAAGAAAGTGCAAATCCTGTCAAGTCCACGCAGATTTCATCCACCAACCGTCCGAGTTTCTACATCCAACGGTGGTATCCTGGCCATTCGAGGCATGGAGAATGGACATCATTGGTCCGATCACTCCGCCTTCGTCCCGAGGACATCGCTTCATACTCGCAATCACAGATTATCTCTCCAAATGGGCGGAGGCTGTCCCGGTGGCAGAAGTCAAGACTTCAAACGTGATCAGCTTCCTCAAGCATCACGTCATCTTTCCCTTTGGACTTCTCCGAAGGATCATCCACGACAACGGTCCACAATTCGCAAGCCATGCCTTCTAACGGTTCTGCGACAAACATCGGATCCAGAATATTGCTTCAACAACGTATAATCCGGCAGTGAATGGGTTGGCAGAAGCGTTCAATAAAACTATAATCAAGCTGCTCAAGAAGTTCGTGTCTTCCAACAAACGTAATTGGAATAAGAAGCTTGGAAAATTCTTATTGGCGTACCATACTACAGTACGGACGGCCACTGGGAACACACCATTATCTCTGGTATATGGTAGGAAGGCAGTTCTCCCATTAGAGACTCAAATCCCCTTACTCTGCGTCGCTCTCACCTACCGACTAATGACGGATGGTAACCACCATCGTCGACTACAAGAGTTGGAGGACCTAGATGAGAAGCATCTGTTAGCTCAACAATAAATCGAGCTATACCAAGCACGTATCTCGGAAGCTTTCAACAAGAAGGTAAAAATTAGAACATTCCAAGTGGACGATCTCGTTCTGGCAGTACCGAGGCCGATGGTTATGACTCACAAAACTGCCGACAAATTCCAGCCAAAGTGGGAAGGCCCATTCATCATCGAGGCCGTATTCTCTAATGGTGCTTATCGCCTCGCGAAACAAAACGGAGACTTGCTCATGTTGTCCATCAACGGCAAGTTAAAGAAGTATTATGTCTAAAACGACATCCTCCAAATTTCCCAGGGTGTTGAGTCATGTACCCCCTGGTACCGCTGAACTCACATTCTGACTCCAAATTTCTCAGCTTGTTGAGTTATATACCCCCTGGTACCGCTGAACTCATATTCTGACTCCATATTTCCCAGCTTGTTGAGTCATGTACCCCCTGGTACCGCTGAACTCACATTCTTACTCCAGATCTCCCAGATTGTTGAGTTATGTACCCGCAAGTACTGCTGAACTCACACTCTGGTCACTATAAATGAATCTATATCGCATCTTTTAGGCATTAAGTCATGTATGATCATACCTCTAAACTTTTCTCCTAAAAGAGCTCCCTCCTCATGATCCAATACCCGTACTTTCAGTGCATAAACAGGGTAACAGATCTACGAATTTCCTGAAACAACCATGTCGATGCTACCTCTGAGTTGTTTTCCTTCCATCAAAAATAAACCGCCCCTCACGTAGAACTTCCATGTCCTTATTACCTTTGAGTTGTTCTACGTACCCCTTTATGGAGCCCACTCCTGCCATGTCCTCATTACCTCTGAGTGGGAAGGCTCCATCGAAGAAACCCTCATAATTACCACATCCTCATTACCTCTGAGTAAGTATGTTGGTTTTTCTTTCGACTTATTATCCGTAGCCAAGACCGAAGTACGCCAAGGATAATAGGCCCACAAATGTCCTCCGTGGACCACAAATGTTGTACTAAGTTTCCTAGTACATGCCCCTCATTTCTTATCATGCCCCGGGAGCCCAGTTGCTCCATGGCATTCTTTCTTCCGATACCAAGGACGTCCACGGCCATCTTACCGTAGAATTGCTCTAAGTATCCCCATCAAACTTGTTATCCGTACCTAAAACCAAGGTATGCCAAGGGTAACAAGTCCACAAACAGTTCCCCAGTAGGGCAAATATTACAACACCACAAACGCAATAAGCAATGCAAATGAAGGATAAAATAAAACATACTTTTTTATTTGTAAGTCAAAGGTACTACATGTTCTGGGACCATGTCCATCTCAAGAAAAAAGAACATAAACAAAAAAAAGGGAAAAGGCCGACTATGGTTCGGCGATACATAACTCCATGAGACGATCCCTCAACAAGACAGTCGACCGCTCGAACCTCTGCTTGGCTCGGCGCTCGGCCTCATGAGTCAGCCGCTCTGCATCTTTCAGGTTCGCATGACCCCGCCAGCCATCCTCAAGCTTCTTCAAAGCATTCTCCAGGCTGGCCGAAGCTCGAATGACCCTTTCGACCTCCTGGACGATCAGCTCTTTATCTGTACGGGAGGCTTCGAGCTCAGATTCAAAGAAAACTAGCTTCCTCTGGAGCTCGAGGATCTGCTGCCTTATATCGACTATTCTGCGGGAGACAGCCGCTTCACAAGCCATGCAATCCTCGCTCCGGTGGCGCAGCTGGTCATACTGGAGAGATAGGTCGCCGAGGTCCTTCATTATAACCGGCTTAGACTTGTCTCGTGCAGCCCTTACCTTCTCCAGGACAGTGGTAAGGAAGTCACGCTCTTGCTCTATGGCTGCAGACAGATCAGCTTGCCGCAGTACGAAAAACTGAGCCACGAGCTAACAAGCCTCTAGCAATTTAGGCTCCAGAAGCGCGACTATCCCCTCTCTACCAGGGAGGGTTTTAAGAATCTCAATTTGACCACGAGCACATTGTCGGGCCAAGGCAAAGGGGGTCCCCCGTTCCACCGCAGCTTTGACCCCTCTCTTCAAGTGGCGGTAGAAACTGTCAACCACATCCTGTGACGCCTCATCCAAAACTTCCGTAGAGGACGGCGTCAAAGGAAGTGTAGCTGGCAGTGTCGAAGGAAACGCACCAGAACTTGCTACCCCTACCACCAGGGAGACAAATTCCGAGCGAAAAGACGCTTGGATAGCAGCTAACTCCTCCTCCACGGCCCGAAGAACCTGGATACTCGGCAAGGCGGAAAGGTTAACCCCCGAAGCCACATAAGCAGAGGACGACGCAGAGACCATTGTTCCTCGCCCCAGCTGTACCGCCATTTGATCTTCCGAACTCGATCCAGTGGGAGGCCCCTCAGTACAAGTTAGAAAGGGAGGGGGCACACTCCCCTCAACCAGATCCCCGCTGGCAGAGCCTATCCGGACGATGTCTGTCATTGGCAGTGAAGAGGTAGGACCTGTATGTCCAGAGCAACCATCAATCAACGTAACCCGAAGGATGTGATGATAGAGCAAATGAGCCTCCTCACTAGTCAAGATCTGGCTTATCTTACCAGGGAAGGGTTGTGGAGGCTGAGGTTCGCTCATAGCAGCCGTAGTCCCCTCACCAGAGACTTCTAAGCCAAATTCAGCTGGCTCCTCTGCCTCAGCCGCCTCGGAATGAGATACGGCTAGGTCAGCACCACCCTGCCGAAATTCAGCAGTCTCTGGGACAGGTCTAGCAGAGCCCCCGTCGCCTTGGATTGAGACTTCAGCAACATGAGATCCCTCAGCCGCCGCCGAAATAATTTTGGCACACATGTCATTAATCAAAGTATTCAGGACCGGATCGATTTCAGAAATCAAGGCAGGTTCTCGAGTGTCTGACTCTTTTGACGCCTACAGGGAAGAATGAAAATGATTAGATCATAGTTCAAAAAGAGAAAGGGCTAAAGATGGAGAGGATCGCAATTTAACCCACCTCGAAATAGCATCATCACCCTTGCCTCCCTCCTTAATGAGAAGCCCGCGGCGCCTTATCGCATCCCGCTTCGCAGAGAAGGTTACGCCACTAATAGACTCACGCCTGCCTCGCTTGCGTGAAAGTCCGGGCGCAACAGGAGACTGATCTGCCATCACCTCATCTGGCGTAGCAGGCGGCTGATCTGCCACCATCTCATCTGGTACAGCAGGCGGCTGATCTGCCACCATCTTATCTAGCACGACAGACGGCTGATCCGCTATCACTTCTTCTACAGGGGGAAGAGAGTTATTAGCATCGTGCTCTAAATCCTCTTCGTACATATTTGTGGACTCAGAGTCAGGCACAGGCACTGTGTTCATCCTCCTCTTCCTCGTCTTAGACCCCTTGGGCTTCTCCGCTAAGCCAGTACCAACAATAAAACCGGTACTTGGGTCAAAATTAATGGGAGGCTTGCTCGCCGTAACATGGTATAGGGCTGCCATGTACAAAATCTCCCCTGGCGTCTCAGTATCAGGAACTGAGAAACTGGTTCGGGTATGAACCGTATCATAATAATGCCATGCCCTGATATCGTCTAGGACACTACCTTCAAAGCCCAGGCAAGAGCTGGGACTGTCAAAGAATAACTGGCTATACCCGAACTGGCACGGGAACCTGCTGGGCAAGTAGGGCTCCAGGTAGACGATATTGCGATCACGATATACTAGGTGCGCGGGATGGATATTACGCAACCAAAGAAGCATCTTCTCAAACAGGAGGTGGGGAGGGCCGGTACTATCGATATGTACGCCTCTCACTTCTTCTACGATAAAACGAGGAACAGACACAAAAAAGTCGTATCCTCCACTCTCGCCTGCGCCTCCGACAGGCTGGCTTGGTGCTGCACTCCCAGGATTGATGGTGGAATCGGAAAATGAAAGCATCATCAGCCATGACGCCATCTTCTGCTCTAGGCCTCATCAAAGACCGGCAATACATTAACAGCCATCCCATCAAATAATGGTATGGCAGCTCTATGCACTCAAAATCTATCACCGTGTCACGGGCGATGACCTTGGATGAAAAGGCGTGAAGGCCGTGGTGTATGCCGCACACCATGGCCGGAAGAAGGGCCAGTCTGACCCCAAAGACCAGCTTTACGGCGGGGAGGATTAAGTGGCGGCTGATCCTCTCAATGGAACCTGCCCCTCCTGAGACCACGCAGTTACGTAGCCACACCATCAAGAATCCTGCCAAGAGTGCCTTCTCTGACAGTTGTTGAGTACCATGATAAAAATAACTGAAGGAGTCAATTCGACTCCCAAATATGTCGCCCGTGGACCTCGATCTCTTGGCAGTCGACGCCAGGTTTTGTACCTCCTCTGGGTTTTGAGGATCTCGAAAAGAAACCCGGTCCGAGGCACTAAGGGTAAAAAGGTATAAGACCTAGGACCTGGTATGAGGAATGCTTTCCTCTGAGCTGCCATCCTTCTTGAGGGCCGTCTGGTGACAAGTGCTGTGATGATATAACAATTCCCGATACACGGCAACAAAGCCCAGGAACTGTCGATCCAGACCCTCGAGCTCTTCGCTCGTAGGAGAGTACACTTCAAAGACTTCTTCCCCCCAGGGCAGCTTGGAAATGACGTGCATCTCGTGGAGAGCGAGTCCCAGCTCCCCTCCAGGTGTGAAGAGGTTCCCGTCCGCCGGTTGTACATCTCTATGAGAGCCATGAACAACGGCTTGTTTATGGGTAGACCGTGACAGGTGCCCCGAATGGCGTGATAGAGGCCGATCTCACGTAGGGGAATCTCATACCTTCGCAGAATCCACGTGGTCAAGTTGGCCCACGCAGGGATGGAGTTTATCCAGTTCAACAGCGCTAACCATCCGACGGGATAAGATCCCTTTCGAGCAAGCTGGTTCAAGAAGGTATCAGCTTGAGAGAATGTGAAGTTGGGACCCGATACATTTATGAAGGTACCCGGGGCCAGTCCCATCACGTACCGACTAACCGGTTCCCTTTTCGCATACGTCGACCCTAAATTCCTGTTGTAATGGATATACCCACAATGATCCCCGATTTGCTTGGGGTCAAGGAGTCCACCATCTTTCTGTCCAACGGCAACATATTGAACCATGACAGAGAAAAACGACGCTCCATTGGAGGGATGTGGATCGCCACCCCGTCAAGATTAAAGTCCCAACTCTTGGATATATCCAGCACTCGAGGGTTCTTTACAGCTAAAGCATCCCCGAAGAGGAACGCCGCCTTCAGGTATTTTCCCTCCAATTTCTCCGATTTTATCATAGCACAGAGAAAGTAGAAGGGCTGGTTCTTGATAGCATTTAGTCTCTCTAAAGGCTCATCTGGAGGAAGCTGATTCTCCATATATTGGACTAAGTGGTCGAATCGTACCCCCACAGCAGATTGGGCCGAACCCACCAGGGGTTCTCCCGCTGGATTGACTGGCAGATTCACTGAAAAGAACAAAAGAAACAAGTCAAAAGATGGCTAAACAAAAATTACTTAGGTGTTTTAGGCTTATGCGGCTCTGTTGGAACATGGGCTTATGCGGCTCTGTTGGAACTTGTGCTTATGCGGCTCTGTTGGAACATGGGCTTATGCGGCTCTGTTTGAACATGAGCTTATGCGGCACTAATTAGTGTAAGCTTATGCGGCTCCGTTCAGCGTGAGCTTATGCAATTCTGTTTAGCATGAGCATATGCGGTTCTGCTTAGCGGAGCATTATGCGACCCAATTCAGAGGTGCTTATGCGGCTCGATTCAGCACAGCCTCATGCGGCCCAGTCCAGACGAGCTTATACGGCTCGGTTTAGCACAGCCTTATGCGGCCCAGTCCAGACGAGCTTATATGACTCGGTTTAGCACAGCCTTATGCGGCCCTGTTTGAAGAGGGTTTCATGCGGTTTGATTCAGAAGGCTTATGTGGCTCTGTTCGAAGGGTCATTATGCGGTTCAGTTGTGAAGTATTTATGTGGCTACTAGACAAACTCCCATGCGGCTCGGACATGGGGTATACCCCCATGCGGCTCGGACGTGGGACATACATGCGGCCCATACAATTTGAACAGTTCGATGAAGACGAGGGACGCATTAAAGGCTTGTGCATAAAGCATGCAACAGAGCCGTCTTTGCTAGAGTTTTGAAGTATACGATCCGCCCAAACCCTTACCAGCAATGGTGGGGTAAACGTCGGGGTAAACTTCAGGCACCGTGGCTGACGAAGAAGCCACTCCCTTACCCTTCGCCGCGGCCTTGGAAGACTTGGGGGCCATTGTTGATAGATAAGCGGAGAAGGAAGATGAAGATAGCAACCTAGGACAAGAAGAGTTAAAGACAGAAGAAAGTAAATAAGTCTCTCTGACCAAAAATGTTCCTATTTATAGGCATAAGGAAGGAGGACGCTTCGATCCATGTGCTGCATAAAAACAAAATTGACTCTTCAGTCATCGAAGAAAATCCGGATATTTAAAACCGACCCTTTGGATCCTGTCCCAAAAGACGGCTTTAAATCCAAAGCAATTAATGAGACGCATATGTGGCAGGAGTCTCACACGTGGCAGGAAGTCTATGCGGCCAGACAGTCCATGCGGCTAGGAAGTCTATGCGGCTAGGAAGTCCATGCAGCTAGGAAGCCCATGCGGCTAGAACATCCTATGCGGCCAGAAGAGATTATATAGCCATGCTTCTTATTCAAAGTATTTCAATTTTACAAATTGAAAACTTTTAAGGGGGTCTTGTAGAAGCATGAAAAATAACAAGAAAAGCCCATGCGGCTCAGACAGAAAGGATCTCATGCGGCTCTGGAATCCGCTAGACATTCATGCGGTTCAAAAGTCCTTTAAAGCCTCATACTGCTTGGATAGCTCCATGCGGCTCAGAAAGGAGCCACGTGACCTTAAGCAGTTCGTCTCTACAGCTGGCCATAAAGCACTGTCTCATTAAATGTCCTGATGGCAGCTCTGACAGAAAGGCGAAGTGACAACTCTGACATAAAGCTGCAATAATGACCCTGACATTATGGCATGCTCTTAGGGAAAAGAAGAAAATCTTTTATAGCTGGCATGATCTGCCAAGTCCAAAGCTCTCTATGCGGCTACCACCCCTCTGCGGTTGCTTTCGTCATGCGGCTGCCTCCTTCATGCGGTTGCCATCTTCGTACGGCTGCCTTCTTCATGCGGTTGCCTTCCTCATGTGGCTGCCTCCTTCATGCGACTGTCTTCTTCATGCGGCTGCTTCCTTTATACGGCTGCCATCCTCACATAGCTGTCTCCCTCATGCGGCCGCCACTCTCATGCTGCTGCTACCTTTATGTGGTTAAGAGTATGGGGGGCCACCCATATGCGGTTCATTTAGAGAACGCATTCATGCGGCTCTGTCAGGACGTCCCACTCACGACAGCTGAGACACGTGGCGGTCGTCATGACAGTTGAGACACGTGGCGATCCTCATGACAGTTGAGACACGTGGCAATTTTACCCCTCGAAGTTATGGCTGCTAGCAAATCATAACAACCCAGATTTGTTATAATCGTCATAATTACTCGGATCAAATCAGATTTGTTGTAATTAAGCTAATTGAACACGTGGCGGAAGATCCGAGCTTGTCATAACAAATTATGAAGATTTATTGCAATCAGCATTAATTGCCCATGCAGATTTGGCGCAATCAAAAATTAACTGCCCAGATTTGTTTTAATCAAGATTAATGGTCCAGATTATTGGCCGCCGATTTTTTAAAGGATAATCATTGCAAACCCTAATGATCACACCCCACTCCTATAAATAGTAAGGTGTCATTCCCTTACAAAAGAGACTCTCTCCACCCGGCTGGACACATAGAGAGACAAAGGCACGCACAGAGGATTCTTCCCACACATCCCGAGAGCATTTCTTTATCAGAGCCAAGGCTACGTCCGATCGTCCAAGGAGTAAGGCAGAGCTGTCGTCGCTCTCCCGAGCCTCTACCGTTACCTCCCAGAATCAAAAATAAACAATCGTACTTAGATTGTTGTACCTAGATTTTCGTCCCTAGGCTTTCTTTGTACGAGCGAGTTTGTATTGTGAGTCTAAGTTCAGTCCTCCTATATAATTGTTCTGTACTTTTACGATCAATGGCAAACATAATCAAGCCAAGTACACAAAAGACTTATTAAAGAAGTTCAACCTGGAAACTATCAAACAACTTGGCACTCCGATGGTGACTTCAACCAAGCTTGATATTGATGAACAAGGCAAACCGATCGACATATATAAGTATCGAGGTATGATTGGTAGCTTACTTTATTTAACTGCTAGTCGTCCAGATATAATATTTAGCATTTGCTTGTGTGTACGTTTTCAAGCTAATCCTAAGGAATCATATCTATGCGCAGTTAAGCGTATCCCAAAACCTTAAAGGTACTTCTTTCGATACCTTAAAGGCACTTCTTCTGTCGGCTTATGGTATCCCAAAACTACGTCCTTTGACATAACCGGTTACTCGAATACTGATTTTGTTGGATGCAAAATGGATAGAAAAAGTACTAGCGGCACATGTCATTTCCTAGGTAAGGCTCTAGTCCCTTGGTTTAGCAAGAAAGAAAATTATGTCACATTATCAACTACTGAGGCTGAGTATATCGCCGCAGGACATTATTTGTACAAATTTTGTGGTTAAAGCAAACCTTAGAAGACTTTGCTTGTATGTCACTCTCGCACTAAGCATATGTCACGCCCCGATTCATAGAGTTTTTTATTCATATATTTTATCTCTTGGAATCGATCGTCCTCGCTTGGGTGTGATACCGTACAAGTCTGGTATTGCACTTGTACAAGGCAAAGATAGTACATAATTGATTTCCTCCAAATAGAAACACATCGCAGCGGCAGATGCAGACACATTGAAGTTAACGAAGACATTCTTTCTTTTCGAATAGGAATACATCATTTAATTATAGCAGCGGAGATAAAAGGATAACTTGCAGTCACAAAAGAGATATAAGACTTTATTCTCTTTATTGATAATGGAAAAAGAGTACAAGACATGTATTGAAGTACAATGCTTATAGCCAATCTCACTTTATATTGAAAGCCAACTGAACAATGCTATACAGCTTATATTGGATACTTGGACACATAGGATTACAACTCGATATACTGACTTGGCTTACAACTCACCGGTACAACTGATTACAATGTTCCATACATTATGCCCTTTATAAACAGAAGATATCATCTTGTACAAGGAGAGCTTCTATATGCCCAACAAATCTTCGATGCTGCGGGACCAATCAAGCCAATCTTCGTGTGTAGAACATCCCAAGCACGAGCACCTGCCCATAAAACGTGGGTCAGCACATCATCTATGTACTGGCGAGCAGAATCCAACCCACTCGCCTAAACCAACATTTATGAAACCATTTAAACATCATTCATTAGAATGATCTTTCTATTTTGTACCTAGCATCAGTTTACAGTTCATGGACAATAATCATAGCGAAGCATGAAAATATATCCTTAGCAATATTCATGTGGACGTATCATTATATCATTCTTGGTGTTATCATGCAAAGACATTATTGGGGCATCGTTAACATTAACATATTAAACATGTTATGATAATTCTCACTTCAAGCACCACTTAGCATGTATGTTATGTTTGAGCAATGTTTCATAGCAAGGCATCTTTCTAGCGTACTGAACTTAACATGTTGAGCATGTCATAGAGTTCTCTTTTAAATGCATCAGCATAACATTTTCTTGTTTAGCATGATTAAGCAGACCATTCAACCAACATATATTGCATCTATCATGTTAAGTGATTTCTTACCGATATCCGACTCCGCATACCTGCATAAGAATACAGGATAATATGATATACTTACTCTGTCTGCACAAAAAACATTCATTAGCACGCATCCTAACTACATGACCACTGGTGGTTGTGTACCATGTCGATGTGCCATATAGGACTTCGTATTGGTATGCGGTTGACCACTCACCAGGTTGCGAACCCGAATTAAGGTTCCGATACCGTGCTACCAAAGCACTAATTCCCTCCTAGGCCGACTCGATCCCACCACGGCAGGTACCGTTCGAGAAAATCCTTGTATACAAGTACGTCTATGGTCATACGAATACGTGTCCGACTCGATCATGTTCGAAGTCGCATGATAAAATAATAAGATAAGTAAAGGCAATAGTTTATTATCTCATCTTTCCAATATTACCACCTGTTCACTTGGTGATCTCATTGATCCCAAGCCTCATTATTTCTCATTGCATCAATCATTGCAACATTTCTCATATCATTCCTTTCTAAGAGGAACAAATAATATTTCATTCATCTCGATAGGACCTACAGCATTTCTTTCATATCATAGGGACAGTATTATTTCTTTCATTGCTTATAAGGAAATAGGCAACAGTAACAGTTATGCAGAAGGTACATGATTCTAGTATTTCATTCAGATCATTGGATCGATAGCATAGCAGTTCATTTCTTATTCTATTATTCATAAGGTATCTCATTATTCAAGTGTCTACTTGTTTCGGCAGCATTAAGCATAAGGGGCAATGTTATCAATTCATTCTCAGGCACCAAGTCACATTGGCAGTTCAAGTGTGATTCGTTCAGCAGTTTAATGATCATGTGTTGTACATTACAATAATTCTCAGCATAAGCATCTCTATTATTCAGCAACTAAACAGAGGACATTTAGGGACAATTCATAGCATCACGTTATTCTATTTATTAAGCATGCAGGAATAAGGAGGAAGGAGGACAGTTCCACTTGTCTGTATCAAAGGGTTTTCTTATTCTGGTTGCACACATTCCCCCTAAGCGTAGCTCCACCAGCGAGCCACGTTCATACACTTAATCCGTCTATCCAGCTAAGGGAGTGTAATGCCCCAGTCCCAAAATAGTAGGACTAGAAACGTATCACTCCAGCTGTATACATACGAGTAAATATACGGCTCGTATGTATACGTAAGCTATAAATGTAGAAAGCCAAGACACTAAATCTCATCTACGAAGATAAATAATGATATAAAAGTAAGTTTGAGTTTGTCATGTACACAATAGTTGGGCGGAGATAAATCCACTACCAACTAAATTAAATATGGAAAATATACAAGGAAAGAATTGAGCAAGCGAGAGCAAGTGACGAGTCCAAGAGCAATCATCATGAAGGAAGGAATGGCCTTAGCTAGAGCACCTGCAAGAATCATGAAAACACACACCTGGAGAGATCACCAGGTCCTCAAAGGGATGTAACAAGACACATAATATTATGCCAATAAACTGAAAAATAAAAGCTCAACAGAAAAGTATGCATGAGTAAAGGTTCCTAACCATTCTATGTGTATTGCACTTTAGAGGATAACGTTCTACGCAGGGGCTGTCACAAGCAAGTAATAAAGAGTGGCCAACAAGTAGCGCTCATCCGAGACACTATCGGCCGGGTAATACGTAGCGCTCATCCGAGACACTATCTCCCAAATGTGTGTAAAAGTAAATGTAGCCCCTACACTAGTAGCTGTCCCCTCCCCCCAATGATACTATATATGGGTCGTAACCACGACACACAAACACGTGTCATTTCTACCACACTACTTAGAATAGATAACTGCCAAGTCTTCTAACATGCATCTATTGACAGTTATTCCTACGCATGCGTACGGGGGATCAGCCCACACGCAAGTGACCTCTATATGATACTCACAACTCTCACACACAACTCGTGTACAATCGTGACAAGTCAATGAGACACTAAATTTGACGGTAGTCTCTTAACTCTAAGCCAATTGTATAAAATATAGTAATTTGCATCTACATGTAATTTAGAAAGAAACAACTTGAAAATAAATAAAACATGCATGATATTGAGCAGGAAATTTAAACAGTAAAGGCAAGTTGTCTTGCTTGGTGTGTCGTCGAATGTGGTGCGCTGATCTGAAAAGTTTCGATTGTTTAGACTAGCCAGGGTTGATGTGGAGAGTCCGGTTCCCCAAGGAAATATAAATATCGGATTAGTCATGTTCTAAGAGAATCTAATCTAAGGTGGAAAATTTGATTTAGACGAAGGAATCCTTAATTTAGAAAATATTTATACCCTTTTTAAAAGAATATATATATAATCTTAAGATATATTTTTATTGTTTAAAATATTTCAAATACTCGAAAACAAAAATATATATAATTTGTTTTTAGGAAATCGTTTTATCAATTGCAAACTACATTTTATTAATCAAAAATATTTTCAGGCTAAAAATCTAAGTTGTAAAAATAGGATATTTAGATAGAAAGCTATGTTTTTATTATGGAAAGTATATTAAAAATTTAGAAAACTTTTAGGGCAACTCTAAGTTTATAAAAATAAAATTTTCTAGGTTAAAAACTATATTTTTATTAGTAAAAATAATGTAGATAATATTGGAAATACTAGAAATCATTTATAACTTTGAAAAGTGTCTTTCTTTATTAGTTACAAAATCCTCGAAAAGTAAAAAATGGCCTTTGGACTAAAATTCCAAGTTTATCAGATAATACAATTATTAATAATAATATTGACAAAAAAAATATATATTTCTAGAATTCTTAAAATAATGCAGTTATTAATACTGCAGTAATACTACTAGTATTTTAACCCATGAAATATTATTTCTAATAATAATAAAACTGAAAATAATAATAATAAATATAACAATACTAAGAATAATAATAATAATAATAAGAATAATAATAACTAATAATAATAATAAGAAGAATAATAAACTAAAAATAATAATATAGTAATAAAACCCTAAAATCTCCCCCAATCTATTCGGTGAGAGAGAAAGTGAGGAGAGGGGAACTCACATGTGGTGGATGGGCGCCAGTGGCAAGCGGCAGGACGCGGCGGAGTAGGATGGGGGAAGCCGGAGGCGGCGCGGAGAGATCTTGGTGGCACGGCGGCCGTGTGGAGGCGGCTCGGAGGGGTCGGCGGAAAGGCGTCGTGGCGTCGGAGGAGGTCCTGCGCGCGGTGGCGTGCGCGGTGGGGCATCGGCGTGGAGCGAAGAGGCGGCGGTCGGCGCGACGGCGGGCATCACATTTTCGGTCTGCGGCACGCTTCGTCAGACGCGGGGGCTACGGCTCGTCATGCTGTTGCGTGGCGCGGGACGCCGGCGACTGCGCGTCGAGGGCAGCGAAGAGGTAAGAGTGGGGGTGTTGCCTCGCCGGTGACACCACGCGGGAGGGATCTCACCGCAACAGCTCCGCGGGCGGCCTGTCAGCGGTGGGGCGACTCAGGTGAGAACTATGGATTTTGGTTTCTTGTGTTTTGTGGTGATGGTGATTATGGTGGCGATGGCGGTGGTGTGTAGTTGGACGAGGCGACAGGGAGTCGGGAAAGGGGTCTGGTAGCGAAGGTATCGGGGTTTGGCCGGGGCTGGTGGTTCAGCTATTGGTGGTTGTGGTGGTATTGGCGAGTTCAGGGAACAGGAAGGAGGGTCGGCATTTGGTCGGAGACAAGGATGGTGGAGATGACCCGGAGTGGCCGGGATCGATGGTGGTGACGATGTGGTAGCGACGGTGTTCGGAGTGAGGAGGGATGCGGTAGCTGTGGTTACGGGGGATGACGGCGACGGGATGTTGGTATTGACGGTTGGGGTAGGGAGATGTCGTCGTGTCGGGGAATGTCCAACACGACCTGGATGGGTGTCCAGGGTTGTCGGACACGAGGTCGAAAATATATACATGTACTAGAAATACATATAGTGGATGGGACGGGACGGAGACACGGACACAATGCACAGGCACGAGTAGGAGAAAATTATGGAAGAGTACCTCTCCTTTTATAGGAGATAGGAATTCCCAGTTGGATAGAATTGGGCGGATTTAAATTCCTCATTAGATAATTTCCTCATTTAATTTAAATCGATTTAAAATCCAATTCAATATAGATAAAAACTTATCTTAAATTTAAAAGCTATTAAAATAAGGTCAATAAAATCTTTTCCCATTTAATCATCATAATTTACTAAATATTAAATTAAATAATATTTTAAATTATCTTTTTTTGACATAATAAATAATGGCAATAATTAAATTTCGAAAATCACTATAAATATTTGAAATACATTTTTATACTAAATCAAAACTACTACAATTTGTTTTCAAAAAAAAACGTGGACATGAAATAGATTTCAAGTCACTCGCACACAAATAGTATATTTTATATAAACCAAAAAATTTCTAAACTACTACTTATTTTTAAACAACGAAATAAATTACCCTTTTATATTATATAAAAATAAGGTTTTGGCAACAACGGCAAAAAGATATATTTATTTTGGAAACTATATTTTCCATAAAAATGAAATCTATAAATAAAATATTTTTCTGAAAATATGTACCCGCACATATTCGCACTCGACGAGAAATACGAATCGCAAACTCGTGTGCGACGACAATTGTAAAATTGTATGCGACGTATAAATACGAAGTACAAGTAAATACCAATTTATTTTTAAAAAAAATCTTAGTAGAATTTTAGGCGGTTTACATCCTACCCAACTTGCAAGAATTTCGTCCTCGAAATTAAGAATAAGTATGGGTGAGAAATTACGAGGGTAAGGCAATACAAATCATTGGGCGAGGCAACGAAACGACAAATATGCTTTAGAAAATTGTGATTTCGATAACGACGAAATAATTCACGATTTTTGAATTGAACGAGGGTTGCTAGTCAAGGTAAAAAAATCATGATGGTACGTTGGAAGTAGCTTAATTGGTTATTTTGGGGACTTGGAGGATAGGGCTCTTCGATGAAGATTGTATGGTAAGTGTCTAGGTTGAGGGCACGAATGAAAGGATGATAGAAATCATTCAAGTGATTAGGGGTCACGATAGAAGATATAGGGTCCTCTAGGTTTAGAGTTGAATCATCTTCAAATTTCAAAAAGGTCATGAAATTTGAATCTAGGGTCGAGGAAAAAGGCAAGTAGCTCAAGACGGGGATAGTCATATTGGTTGGTCAGTGGTTAACTATCCCTAAGTATATACAAATATCTTGGTCATAGAAGAATGGTTTGGTCTATCTATCAATCACAAGCTTTGTCTAGAATAGTTAAAAGACGAAAGCCAACAAGAGTCCCAAGGAGATATTTTCGAACGCCAATATGTGATTCAAAGGCGGTTGTATACTTCCAAGAGAATTGCCAAGGTAATCGCGGAGGAGACTCTAGGGGCAAGTTTACTATGTCTCCATCTACGTAGAGTGATATACGAAAGGCGAACCAAAGTGCAATAGGTTGATCAGACCATAGTGCACCGGTTCTGATTAGACAATATGTTAGTGAGTGCGCGCTCAAATACAAATGCCCTGAACAAGCTCGGTAAATGGGTAAGCTTGCAAAACTAGGTTATAGTAGCAATATTGGTCAACATGGTAAAAACATAGGCACGTGATTTTAAGATTGAAAGAAAGTGGAAAAAAATTCCTTAAGAATTTAAGTCTTGCTCGATGTTGGTTCCTATGCAGTCAGTCATATTGTTTTCTTTTTTAAGGTTTTGTTCGATCAATGAGATATGGTCCTCTAAAATCTATAGTCTAAGGAACTTATCAATATGGTTCACAAGGAGAAAGGTTGGTTTTGTCATGAGGTATTCTATCCAACTTACAACAGTTAAACTAGTAGTATGACAGGATAATAAGTTTAACAATCAAGGTAAAATACAAAATTAAGCATTTAGGGAGTCAAAGTAGAACACAATCACCTATTGGTAAGAAAGAATTGAGTCATGGTTGAATTTCTAATTGAAGTCAGGAATTAATTTGGTATCATGGTAATGGTTATAGTTTAGTTATTTTGACCAGAAAGTCATATCAAGAAAATAGTGTACAAGGAGACGTATTTTAGTAGGACATGACATATCTACATGAAGGTGGGCTCGTCCAGGTCTTGCATATAAAGTTTGTTGGAAGGAAAAGTCTAGTGTTGTGCTCCAAATATCCAAGTCGCGGTAAAGAACACAAAAGAATTTAAAATAGAAAGTGGGAGTTTATGAGATAATGACTAACGCACAAAATAAATGACCAAGCTAAAGCATAAAATAAAGATAATTTAGATTCTAGTAGATCAGGGTAAAATAAGTTATGAATACAGTTTTTAGAGATGTGATAGCCACTTGATGGGGTATGATCAAGGAGCAATCTAGTTATTTCTCAAGTTTTAAATGGTTAGAAAGTCACGATTAAAATCTAGATTTGAGAGAATGTCGAGTGAGTCAAGATTAAAATATGACCACATGATTTTGTAGATGACTAACAACTCTTGTGTATACACTACTATCATGGTCATGAGGGATATGGCAATTAGCGTAGAATCCTTCTAACCCATTAGGGTTATCTTGGGGGCCTATCTTTAAAAATTAAAACACAAGTTTTCTTCAAAAGTTTCTAATTTTCCAAAATGAACAACCATAAGTTGTATTCACTTCAAGCCGTCTAATTTAATCATGATTAATGGTGTAATCCCTTCCATAAATCTCCAAGCGAACTTTCATCACGTTACTACTTACTTTTTCAAAATTTAACATTTTTACTTCAAATTTCAACTCAAGAGTTTATAAATCATGATTCTATAAGATTACTTCATAACTTTAAACTCCAAAAAAAAATTTCAAATAATCCTCAAGCTAAATCCTTAGCATATCACGAGCAATCTAAAGTTTACCGCTCAATATTTTAACATAATCCCAACTTTTAAATGGTAAATTCCTTTAGTCCATCAAAATAACTTTTCACCACATCTTTAGTAGCCTTCCCCAAGGATTGTAATATTAGCAATCTAACTTTAAACTATATATTCAAATGATCTTATCAGTCATCAAGTAAAATTTTTTCCAAAATTTCCAAATCAATCTCGAATAAATCTTTATTTTGTCACAAATCAAATCTATATATTTTTTTTCTTCTATCATTAATCCAAATCTTGAACTCAAAATTTAAATAGGAGTTATCAATCGAAATTCAGACAAGGGTTTAAAGTAGATCCTCAATTTGAACCTTCAAAATATTTTTAACCAAAAATCTTAATAACCTTACTCCAAACGTAAAATTCAAAATTTTTACGAACTTATTAATTGTAAACCATACAAACCCAAATTAAAACCAAGCTTTATCAACCGCCCTCATAAATCTTACAGCAGTATTTAAAAAAGTCTTTTCAACTATCTTTATATCCCTTCAAGGATGTATAGCTATAATTTACTGAATCATAAATATTTTTCAAAGACCTTCAAAAATCAAAACTCAAAAATCAATTCAATTTCCTTTCTCAGTATAGATTCCACTATCATTTTGTAGATAAAATTCTAACAATCCTTCGAAGTTATTAATGTTGCTACTACCCAATTTGAAATTAACTAATCCTTAAGTTCATACTTCGTGAAAATGTGGCCCCTCTTATCCTTATATCTTTATAACTCAAATAGGATCTCAATGCATACTAGTTGTCAATGTAATCCCTCTAGCCATATGGTTGACCTATGAGCATATATTAGTGTAGTCATTTTCCTATCAAGTGTGGAAATAAGGGTTACGTTAGAAGAGCTCAAGCAAGATGTAGATCAACGAAGTTGAACAAGTTATTTAAAAAATTTAGTCAATGAAGAGGGTCAAGCAGGTGGATGAGATCCTATACTCTAATCCTATATTGCAGGCCCGTTCGGTACAGTCATGTAACCGAAATGGCAAACGGAACCTGCATGGGCCAGCACAAAAACATGTAACGCCCCAGTCCCAAAATAGTAGGACTAGAAACGTATCATGACAGCTGTATACATACGAGTAAATATACGGCTCGTATCACTACATCAAAATGGCAAATTAGAAATGCTCTGTATTTTTCAATCTGGAACGCTTATTTTTTGTTTCTAGGTTCGGAAACATATTAAATATGTTCCGGATCGAAGAAATTTTCCTAATATATTTTATTTTATTTGTTAGAAAAAATATTTATTCAAATATATTTTTGTACTATTCCAAATTGGGATTACATCCATGTGCATCTCACGCGCTTGCTAAATAAAACATCCAAGCAAAGGAAAAAAATCACCAAACCTAATCGTAAACGTTCCAAACTTTCCAATCCTTTTCCCCATTCTCATATTTCACAAAATTTTCATCTCCCTCCAGATCTTTCAATCTCCCTCCAAGTCATTAATTTGTCTCTCGTCGTAGTCTTGCCATCAAACCCATGTATGCTCCTTCAGTCTTCTTCTCTCCATCAAACTCGCATATGCTCACCATCGAGGAAGTGTTTGAAGATTACTATCTGCGTACGAACACTATCGGCGTACGGTAGCCATCGCAGAAAAGGGTTTAAGCCATCATCCATCGAGGAAGAATCAGCATATGATCGCCATCATCCACCAAGAAAGGGTTTGTTCTTTCTACTTTCTCTATTTTACTCTGGAATTTTCATAGCTTGTAGGACTTATGGGATTTGTAAGATTTCTAGGAGGACTTGTAGAACTTGTAGGGAACTGAGGACTGAAAAACATGATCAAAACTATAATAACTGTAGAATTGATACAAGGTCGACATTTACATATTGTTGATATAGGATTTGCTTGGCTAAATTCACCAAGGAGATTTCATATTGTTGATATAGGATTTGCTTTTATTGTTCTCTCTCATTTGGTCGGGCTTTTAAGGAAATGACTTCCTTTGTCAGAAAATCAAGTGCCAGTTTTTTGCTTTTTTTTTGTAAAAGTCACTTCTATAATTACTGAAGACCTGATGTGACTTTGTAGTTTTATAACTTGGTTATACAATGTTGCTTTATCATTAACCATTTTTATATTAATTAACATCATGATAGAGATTCAAAGTCTCAAAGTAATATCAATTGACTGATAGTTTACTGATATACTAAAGTTACGAGTGACTAAATAGGAGGTTTTGACATTAAGATATGCAAATTGTTTCATTTTGTTATTTGCAATCCTTAAACAAGCAGTACTATTTACTTTCTGGGTCGTGTAGTCAATTCATTTTGATGATGCTAATTTGAATAACAAATAACTCTAGAAGTAACTTTGACACTAATCTTTTCACATCAGACCAACAAAAATTCTTGGTCTGATTTGTCAAATGATACACACATGGCATAGATTTTGGTGTTCATATATGTATTGGAGTGTCCGTTGGATGGATGATACTTATATGACATGGACACAATACAACTTGGAACTAATTTCTGGGTATCCTATCTATGGTATGTTTTTTTCCCATAAATTTTTTTGTTTATTTTATGCCACAGACTAATGGTTATTACTTATTACATGTACCGATATCTAGAGCTGACCAAATGGTTGATGCTAGCTGCAAATGGCTTATCCTTAAACATTCGAAAGAAAGCTCATATTATCGATGAAAAGATGATGATGTAATACTTCAATATTGCTACATTATGTGCATTTCACTTGTAAATTAAAATAGCATAAACTTGTGGGGATGCATTGGAACAGATTTCTGCCACATAAAGATTTTCAGTCCACAATTGATGCCATGCAAGAAGGTATTGACATGTTTACATGGACACTCTAACTTTCATAGCATTTATCTTTTATGTAGCCTTTACAAGAGAACAAGTCATATCAAAGTCCTATATGTCCTTAATAATTGAAAGGGGGCTGATTACATTATGTATATGCATTACCATAAGAAAATTGGAGAGACTTTTGGTACAAAATTCAGCAAGGAAACTCTACTATTAATGCTATGATTTCCAATTTCAGAATTTGGCACTTACTCTTGACAGCGGGACTATTTTTCCCTATCCAACCTTTACAAATATTTAAGTAACAATCTCGCATGTCTTTTCATGGTTCCAATGGTGACTAACTAGAATTTTTGCCAACACTGTTCAGAGTTCTAAGATTATTATGGGATATGGAAATTAACTAAAAAAAACTTTCTCCTTACACAGCTGGGCTAGAGAATGAGCAGGCACCATCACATAGGTCAAGAGGCTACCTTGCTCCCTTTTCTAGGCCATGAACACTTCGTTTGGCAGCCTTGTCTTGCGAGAATCCAAGAGGCGAAGAAGTGAGTTAAAGGAGACAAAACTTTTTAGCATGTCCTTTGCTGGTTGCTTGCCACACCACTGATAGTGGTGCGGTTTTAAGTTACAATAAGTATCGATCATTTATAGTATCAGTTGACAAGCCCTGCAATTGTACATCTTTATGAACTTTGGCTTCGACAAAACTAGTTTATTCATGCAAAGGGTCATAACTACTTTCTTCTGATAAATTTATTTGGGATGTATCCAAAACACACCAATTTGGATTTAAGTTATATAACAGCCTTAATGTAGACATTGTTTTATGCTTAAAAAATTCGAATATAATTCTTAATCTTATCTCAGCTTGGTGCAAATGCTATACTAGCTGTATCACTTGATGTGCAAAGCTGAAGCAGATGTGAAGAAGATTCCTCTATACCAGGTTCTTAAGGCCGATAATTTTAAATATACCAAAATTATCTTCGTATGTATTTCATAAGTGAATTTTTATCTTATTTTATGAAGCATATCATCAATCTTGATGGAAACATGAACTTGGATGTTTATTAGCATTTTACACCCGCAACTATGCACACAGAACACTCCTACACCTGCACTATGTTTCCAGCAATTCACTTAATATTTATTTTTTCAAATGGAAGTTGTTAGATTTGTTTCTGGTGTGTCATAGTTACATTTAGTTATTTTCAATGATGAGACCGATTTACCTCAATTATGCTCCTAAAGTTGACTTGACAGGATAGAATCCTTGGTTTAAATTTCCTTAGTTTTTATTGTGCTTCTGTAATAAGGTTATGTGACTGTTTATGTGACCATATCTAGTTTGAGAGTAGTTATTGTATGTCTTTACCTTGGAAGTATTAACTCTTTGTAAATCAGTGACTATCCGTGATGCATCGTGTCGGAGAGGTATTGTCACAACACAAACACTCCAATATATTTGGTCATTTATGTTTCCTGGAAATATAATTTTTCTAAAATCAATACCTTGTCATGTGTTAATGTCATATTCTTCTGTTCAACATAGATCATAACAGTATTGGGTCATTTATGTTTCTGGAAATAGAATTTGCTATTTGTTGCAAATTTCTACTACATGCTGCAATTTTGGAGTGGTTATTGGCATTAGGAATAAGATTTTGCTTCTGTTTCGATTTCTCTTTTTATATTGTTTCAGTAGTTACATCGATCTGGTTAGCTGAGACATAATTTGAGGTCACTATAACTCTTATTGTGTTGTTGCCATGTTACTATTAGTTATTAATGATTACTAGTTTTTGGGTCATATTTGTTTCCTTTGTGTTTAAATGTTCTTATCTCAATTAGACTTGAGAAGAGAGATAGGAAAGTGGCTATTTCTAAAACTATTGTGTAAAGCTATTGGTTAGTTCTACTTTGGACACTTCTTGTTTGGAAAAGATCTTTGGTAAAGCAATTTCTTGTTCATGTTTTTATGCTCCTAGATCTTGCGGTTGTTGAGGGTGGGGTGGAGTAGTATTTTTTTATTCTGTTGGTACTTTGATTTTTTTTTTCCAGTAGCATCTTTATGACGGTGATGGTTAACCCGTTGTATATTAGGCAACAACAATGCTTATTTTACGACATGCTCTTTGTACCTAGACTGATACTTGACTTGGTGTACCTTAACACAAAATTTTTATTACACATACTCCTCACTTGAGCATACTTTCATGTATATTGTAACATGTATCAGTTTTTGTGTTTATTACTATGGCTAATAGCTAACATGATGCATATTTGTTTTGCAGGGGTTGGCTTGGATTGGCAGTACATAGTCCATATCAGTATTATTTCTGCACCCTTAGCGCGTCAATATTCATCCCACATAGTGGACTATATATGGACCTATATAAAAAATATCCATAGCTCGTATTTGTATCTATTTGTTAACATAAACAGTTCATTTACTCGTAATCTATTCTCTTCAGGATGTGTCCATCCATACAATTCATTGAATGGTCAACTAGATGTTCTGAAGTCGCTTTATTCTACATTGCAGCTATCAAGTTATTTGGAGAGCTAAGGTAAGATATCTTGGAATGTTCTAAGTATTAATTTTTCAAATAATCTATCAATATATTATGTTTAACTATTTATTGAAGAAATTGATGTTCCACAAAAATGAATTGTCATAATCTGAAATAATTACCGACATGGCAACACAGACATGCTACCAAGTTATGCATGTCCGAATGTAGTCGTTTGTGTTGTCTGATACAAGTCTGAACTATTTTTAGTGTCTGTACTTCCTATCAAGACATTTACCTGTGATCTTCACATACATATGGAAATCTAATCTACCTATGCATAGTTATAGATAATTAGATGTATTGGTGCATGAAATATATATATATATATATATATATATATATATATATTTTATATATTGGTGCATGAAATATATATATATATATATATATATATATATAAAATATATATATATATATATATATATATATATATATATATTCATTCGAATACATCAGACATTGATATGGAAATCTACCCTCGTTTGAAACTTAATTCATTTTTTCTGCCAATTACTTATGGTAACCAGCATGGCACACTAAAAAAAAACTATTGTAGGAGATCTTGGATGGAGGGTATAAGAAACTATTGCAGAAAACTATGGAGCTTGGTTCCAGTTCTTATATGACCAAATTAGGCCATTAAGTTGTGTATGTTTAAAATTATGTTTGTATTTTATTGCAGGCATTTCCCAGATTACATCTTGTAACTAGATAATGGGCTAGAATGTTTGCAGGTAATGGTAGGCAGTTTGCCTCAGCCCTCCTGGTAATAACTATCTTTTGCTGCTCCCATCATGTGGATTTTATCTTCTAATTCATCTTGGTAAAGTTTTTCAGTTTTATTTATGCCAGAATTACAAACTTGCTAAAGAGTTAGCTAAAGCCTTTACAGAGTGCGCCATTTTGTAGTCTCAGGCTCATTGAAAGTAAGTCTATAAAGTCATGCTAGGGTCATCATCTCAATTACATGTCCTATACTATATCCAGTTTTTTAGTCATTCCCTGTCCAAGTAGCTCATTTATTTACAACCCTTTATACTCGTATCAGTATATCAATTGTTGTATGATGCATATTTGTTAGCCATCTCAAATATCTGACATTATAGACATGCATGGGGTCAATATAATGTGGAATTACATTCATGTATTGTACGTATTCTGTTGAATTGAATTCATCAAGAGAAATTATGTGAACTTTATGATTTGTTATCTCCTTATCTTCTGCAGATAACAATGATATTCTTTTTTACATGTTTTAAAGTAAGTTTCTATGATCCTCAAGTTCAGTGTCTTTGTTATGTGGAGGATATCTGCAGAAGATAAGGAGATAACAATGATATTCTTTTTTACATTATAGACATGCATGGGGTCAATATAATGTGGAATTACATTCATGTATTGTACGTATTCTGTTGAATTGAATTCATCAAGAGGAATTATGTGAACTTTATGATTTGTTATCTCCTTATCTTCTGCAGATAACAATGATATTCTTTTTTACATGTTTTAAAGTAAGTTTCTATGATCCTCAAGTTCAGTGTCTTTGTTATGTGGAGGATATGACTACTAAGTAAGAAGTCAACTAGAGGTATAGATATATCATCCACTCCTAAATATTTCTTTTTTAGGTAAGACACTTGACTTGTTTACAACTCTGGTGGCCAGATGATGGTGTTAAGTATATGAGGATGAAAAAAAAGACATAGTTGAGTTGGGCTCATATGAAGATGTCCGACTGGGTATCGTAATTATCTTCTTTCTGGAAATGATGGAGATGATAGGCACCAAAGAAGATAATTATAGTCATGAGTTTTAGCAAAATAATATTTATTTTCCAACTTTTAGAGCTCATAACTAATATGTATTACTTCTCCGTAAACAAAAATTAGTTGACTTAGTTGGCTTCAAACGAGCTGCTAAGACTGGTTCAGAAGGGTTAGGTCTCAAGGAGGGTTCCCATATTAATAAAAGCCTAATGATACTCGTATTGTAATTAAAAAAAATAAGTGACGGTGTTGAGAGCCAAGAGTATGTTATGTCAATCTAGCCATTATATCCTAATGAGTTTTTTATCTCTATGTCACTTGTTATGTAGATCTTCTGATGTAGGGGTCACGTGCTGTATCGAGACAACAAGCTCACTCGTATTTTGCAAACTTCCCTTGGTGGAAATGCAAATATAAAACTTTATGTGATATTACTCTTGCATAGTACCTTCTGATACTAGCACCATTTTGGGTTTTTGTTTATACACCATAAACTAAATCTTAATGCTTATATACTAGCACAATTTAAAGTTTTTGTTACACCAGAAGTTAAATCTCAATGCCCATGATTATAGTACTTATTCTTTTCTTTTTCTTGTTTTTGGGAAAGAAATTCCTATGGGTTTCATTAATGATAATTAAGGAAACATAGACCCAAGTACAAAGAGATAACTACTTATTCCAAACTAGAATCGAGATATGGTGTTGGATTGTCAAGGTACATTTAAGTTTTTTATAATTTGGTTTAATTATGCATATGCATTGAGGGGAGTTGGTGTGCATGTGCATTGAGGGGAGGTTGGACAAATGGGAAAAAGATACCAATAAGTTTTGAAGTTCGGATTTGAAGAAAATATGAAGAAGGGTGGACAATACATGCTTTTTACTGCCTTGATTTGTTGTATTTGGTGGTTGCTTGGATGACTGCTTATCAACAGAGGACATGGGAGTTCCGTTTTGAGCTTTCAACAATTCTCAACGTCTAGTCCAATCTTAGTATTCTGTTTACAAGAAAACTAAACATCTCTGACATGATACAAGGGTATCTATTTGGATAACTAAGAAAGAACAAACATAGTGAACCAACAAAAACAATATAAACATACCTCATTCCTTTAGGTGGACTTGAAGAATCACAGGAAATATTGATTGTCTAATTTCTTGACTATAATATATTGGTTCATCTTAGATTTTTTGTTCATCTTAGTATTTTATTATCCAATATCCTAATTTTAATTTAAAACTTATTTTAGTGTTGCATGCAGGTGTTACCAGTTGCTGTTGCATGCAGGTGTTGTCAGTTGCTGTTGCATACAGGTGTTGTCAGTTGCCGCTAGCGTTGTTCAAATCTCCATCATTCTGTTGGATAAAAAACTTGCTGAATTATGTCCAATTTTGTAAACAAATATCTTTTATGGTCGAGCTAGATTTGATATAGTATTTGTAACTTACATTATATACTCTTGATGATGTTTTATAAAGATTTAACTTTTGGGATATGTTATTGGTTTGGTTAATTTAATGGCTCTTTTGGAAGTTGATTGAGGCAATTTATATTATTTTGATTGCTTTGGTTGATTTAATGGATCTCTTGGAAGTTGATTGAGGCAATGTATAAAGATATTGCACCATTTATTATGTGTTTTGTGTTTAGTTTATGAATTATATTTGTGGTTCAAAATAAAAATTGGCTGCAAAATCGAAATTAGAAAAATATATCGGAACATTAATAAAGCGTTTCAAATTTAGCCACAAGAATAATGTAGAAACTGGTGCAAATTATATATAGGAACAGATGTATAATGTTTTAGAATGACATTTATGAATGTTTGAAAGACGTCCCAAAAAATACTTTAGAAACATATTTTATGTGTTTCAAAAGTGAATTTTTGAAATATTTCATAGACGTCCCAAATAGATTTTAGGAACACATTATTTGTGTTCCAAATTCTAATTTAGGAACGCCTTTTAACCGTTCCAAACGATAATTAGAAACGCTTTATAACTGTTCCAATAATTGCAACGCCATTTTTAGGAACGATTTTCATTTGTTCCTAAAAATATTAGGTACATAAAAAAACTGTTCCTAAATGTCTTTTTTGGTGTAGTGTATGTATACATAAGCTGTAAATGTAGAAAGCCAAGACACTAAATCTCATCCACGAAGATAAATAATGATATAAAAGTAACTTTGAGTTTGTCATGTACACAATAGTTGGGCGGAGACAAATCTACTACCAACTAAATTAAATATGGAAAAATATACAAGAAAAGAATTGAGCAAGCGAGAGCAAGTGACGAGTCCAAGAGCAATCATCATGAAGGAAGGAATGGCCTTAGCTAAACCACCTGCAAGAATCAAGAAAACACACACCTGGAGAGATCACCAGGTCCTCAGAGGGACGTAACAAGACATATAATATCATGCCAATAAACTGAATAATAAAAGCTCAACAGAAAAGTATGCATGAGTAAAGGTTCCTAACCATTCTATGTGGATTGCACTTTAGAGGACAACGTTCTACGCATGGGCTGTCACAAGCAAGTAATAAAGAGTGGCCAACAAGTAGCGCTCATCCGAGACACTATCGGCCGGGTAACACGTAGCGCTCATTCGAGACACTATCTCTCAAATGTGTGTAAAAGTAAATATAGCCCATACGCTAGTAGCTGTCCCCTCCCCCCAATGATACTATATATGTGTCGTAACCACGACACACAAACACATGTCATTTTCACCATACTGTTTATAATAGATAACTGTCAAGTCTTCTAACATGCATCTATTGACAGTTATTCCTACGCATGCGCACAGGGATCAGCCCACACGCAAGTGACCTCTATATGATACTCACAACTCTCACATGCAGCTCGTGTACAATCGTGACAAGTCAATGAAACACACTATATTTGACGGTAGTCTCTTAACTTTAAGCCAATTGTATAAAATATAGTAATTTGCGTCTACATATAATTTAGAAAGAAACAACTTGAAAATAAACAAAACATGCATGATATTGAGCAAAAAATTTAAACAGTAAAGGCAAGGTGTCTTGCCTGGTGTGTCACCGAATGTGGTGCGCTGATCTGAAAAGTTTCGATTGTTTAGACTAGCTAGTGTTGATGTGGAGAGTCCGGTTCCCCAAGGAAATATAAATATCGGATTAGTCATGTTCTAAGAGAATCTAATCTAAGGAGGAAATTTTGATTTAGACGAAGGAATCCTTAATTTAGAAAATATATTTAGAAAATATTTATACACTTTTTAAAAGAATATATATATAATCATAAGATATATTTTTATTGTTTAAAATATTTCAAATATCGAAAACAAAAATATATGTAATTTGTTTTTAGGAAATCGTTTTATCAATTGAAACTACATTTTATTAATCAAAAATATTTTCAGGCTAAAAATCTAAGTTGTAAAAATAGGATATTTAGATAGAAAGCTATGTTTTTATTATGGAAAGTATATTAGAAATTTAGAAAACTTTTAGGGCAACTCTAAGTTCATAAAAATAAAATTTTCTAGGTTAAAAACTATATTTTTATTAGTAAAAATAAAGTAGATAATATTGGATATACTAGAAATCATTTATAACTTTGAAAAGTGTCTTTCTTTATTAGTTACAAAATCCTCGAAAAGTAAAAAATGGCCTTTGGACTCAAATTCCACGTTTATCAAATAATACAATTATTAATAATAATATTGACAAAAAAATACATATATTTCTAGAATTCTTAAAATAATGCAATTATTAATACTGTAGTAATACTACTAGTATTTTAACCCATGAAATATTATTTCTAATAATAAAAAAATTGAAAATAATAATAATAAATATAACAATAGTAAGAATAATAATAATAATAATAAGAATAACTAATAATAATAATAAGAAGAATAATAAACTAATAATAATAATACAGTAATAAAACCCTAAAATCTCCCCCAATCTATTCGGTGAGAGAGAAAGTGAGGAGAGGGGAACTCACATGTGGTGGATGGGCGCCGGTGGCCGGCGGCAGGGCGCGGCGGAGTAGGATGGGGGAAGCCGAAGGCGGCACGGAGGGATCCTGGTGGCACGGCGGCCGGGTAGAGGCGGCTCGGATGGGTCGACGGACCGGTGGTGCGCACGGTGGGCCGTCGGCGTGGAGCAAGGAGGCAGCGGTCGGCGCAGCGGCGGGCGTCGCCTTTTCGGTCTGCGGCACGCTTCACCGGACGCGGGGGCAACGGCTCGCCGTGCTGTTGCGTGGCGCGGGACGCCGACGATTGCGCATCGAGGGCGACGAGGAGCACAGGTAAGAGTAGGGGTGTTGCCTCGCCGGTGACACCACGCGGGAGGGATCTCACCGCAACAGCTCCGTGGGCGGCCTATCGGCGGTGGGGCGACTCAGGTGAGTACTATAGATTTTGGTTTCTTGTGTTTTGTGGTGATGGTGATTGTGGTGGCGATGGCGGTGGTGTGTAGTTGGACGAGGCGACAGGGAGTCAAAAAAGGGGTCCCGTCGCGACGGTATCGGGGTTTGGCCGGGGCTGGTGGTTCAGCTATTGGTGGTTGTGGTGGTATTGGCGAGTTCAAGGAACAGGGAGGAGGGTCGGCAGTTGGTCGGAGACAAGGATGGTGGAGATGACCCGGAGTGGCCGGGATCGATGGTGGTGACGATGTGGTAGCGGCGGTGGTCGGAGTGAGGAGGGATGCGATGGCTGTGATGACGGGGGATGACGGCGACGGGATGTTGGTGTTGATGGTTTGGATAGGGAGATGTCGTCGTGTCGGGGAATGTCCGACATGACCTGGATGGGTGTCCGGGGTTGTCGGACACGGGGTCAAAATTATGTATATGTACTAGAAATACATATAGTGGATGGGACGGAACGGGGACTCGGACATGATGCACAGGCACGAGTAGGAGAAAATTATGTAAGAGTACCTCTCCTTTTATAGGAGGTGGAAATTCCAGTTGGATAGAATTGGGAGGATTTAAATCCCTCATTAGATAATTTCCACCTTTAATTTAAATCGATTTAAAATCCAATTCAATATAAATAAAAACTTATCTTAAATTTAAAAGCTATTAAAATAAGGTCAATAAAATCTTTTCCCATTTAATCATCATAATTTACTAAATATTAAATTAAATAATATTTTAAATTATCTTTTTTGACATAATAAATAATGGCAATAATTAAATTTCAAAAATCACTTTAAATATTTGAAATACATTTTTATACTAAATCAAAACTACTACAATTTGTTTTCCAAAAAAAATGTAGACATGAAATAGATTTCAAGTCACTCGCACACAAATAGTATATTTTATATAAACCAAAATTTTTCTAAACTACTACTTATTTTTACACAAACGAAATAAATTACCCTTTTATATTATATGAAAATGAGGTTTTGGCAACAACGGCAAACAGATATATTTATTTCGAAAAGTATATTTTCCAAAAAAATGAAATCTATAAATAAAATATTTTTCTGAAAATATATACATCGCACATATTCGTACTCGACGAGAAATACGAATCGCAAACTCGTACGCGACGACAATTGTAAAATTGTATGCGACGTATAAATACGAAGTACAAGTAAATACCAATTTATTTTTTAAAAAATCTTAGTAGAATTTTAGGGGGTTTACAGAGAGACTGTATTAGTCTCAACTCTCTTGATCTCTAACCCAAGTCACGGTCCATCATTCTGATCCCATCTAATAAGCCAACCAAATGCCTCGTGCGGAGCAGGGCATTACATAATATACCACTCAGAAAATGTTTCTTCCTCGAAACTTAAGAGAACAACTCATCTTACTAAATTACTTAGTCCCAACAAGTTAATCATTCAGCTTCAATTTAATACTCATTTCTGCATACTCGTTCATCTTAAAATAGCTATCCAACTGTACCATTTTAATCCATCAATGATTCGATCTGTCTATTTCTTTTTTAATTACTTGCAACTTCTCATTGATTCACCAATATTTTTCTTTATTTCTATCCTGGTCGCAGCATATCACTTCGTTTGGATCCATACACATATTTCAGTCGTCCCCAAAATATATGCATTTCAGCCAAAGTTTGCACTAGTGCGATGAACTCTTCCCATAATGTTATCTCAGTCGCAACCTTTCACTTCGGCTGGATCCATACACATATTTCAGGCGTCCCCAAAACATATATACTTTAGCCAACTTCCATGTTAGTGCGATTCGATCAGCCACGATATAACTCGCTTTTCCAAAACCGACTTAGCATCCTTTCAATTGACTTATTACTCATTCACTTTGCCACAACTACTATCTTCTAGGCCACAGCACTTAACATCAGGGACAACTCGGGCAAGCTTTCTATCCAAGCATAATATTTCTAATATTCGGTCAAGGGTCTAACCTAGAGCCAATCATATCAAGAGTTCACAACATGCAATCATATTCCTTCCCAAAAACAAAAATATTTCTCATCAAGATAATTCATCTTTTATAAAAGATACAAACCGACGTCACCCACTATCGATTACCCAAGCCAAGGGTACAATTCTATGCAACAGTCAAGGTTAACCCAGCTACCCGACTATAGATACCGGTCAAACATTTCCAAGGCACAAATTGAAGCATACAATTCCTTAGGTCAATACTCATCTCCACCATCTCTCGTATAATGCCACAAGGTCATTCTATGGTTTTCCAATAGTCACCTATTATTCAGTCAATCTCTAAGGTTAGCTATACTGGCAGCTAAACTTAATCATTCAGGTGACTTCCCTAGAGTGGACGGCTACTAGGGTTATACTAGTTCTTTATCTTTAGGGCCAACAAGAAACTGATAGTTCTAAGGAACTCTACCCAAACCTATGGGTACCAACTCAGTCTGAATACTAATCGCCATTGTCGGCTATGCCAACAATTGGTAAGTCATCAACTGGTCGCTAGGGTCAAGTCTATCTATCCAAGGTCTTCCTCAAGGAAATAATTCCCACAGAGGCTCATTCTAGACTTATCTAATGATCGTCTAAGATCGATCCATCCACATTATGGTCAATCCTAAACCGACATACAATTCTTCTTGTTCTAATAATCCATCAAGTAAAATATCTAATGATTCAATTTCTATTCCAATTCCTTTGTACCCACACGAACCCATAAGCCAAGGCTAACTATTCAAGGGTCATCGATTTCGATAGTCTTAACATAACTATGGAATCATACTATTCTGTCTGTATGACGAAGTCACATAACTAAGTCAGGTCAGCAATCTATATCCCAACCGACAATCATATATACCGACATTATCCAACACGTTTTCAATTCCTCAATCCCATCCATTTCTCAGTCATCAAACTACCTTACGGGCATTCGTAAATCTCATGCAGCAAGGGTCGAGTAGTTCATTCCATTCAATCCAATAATTCATGCATCAATTAACCATTCTCTATGCAACACAAATATTCAGGGTTACTACTTGTTACTTTTCTAGTACAACTCAATTCTTCAGCATACATGCACATATGCAACGACTATCCTTTGGTGATAAAGATGGATTAACATCTATTACACCTTAGGGTCAAGGAACAGATCTCTAATATTCCTTTGGTTCACCGATAATATTTCGAAAACTTTTAGCTTAGCAACCAACTTTGTATTAGCCACATATGATTTGCATCCAACTGATCGAAGTCAACATTTAGATATTCTAAGCCACAACATTCTCTAGCCAAATCCATTTACCCATAGCATACTAACTGCCTTATAAGTCTGAGTTATCACTTGACTAAATAATTTCTAACCAAGCCACCTGTTACAATTTCTAAAAATCTCGCTTCCCAGCATATCATCACCGTCAAGGGACACTCGAGTCATCTAGCAATAATACATGACTCCCAGCTAAGTCTTGGCACTACACAGTACCCACAGATAGTCTCATTGCTATCCTATGGAAAGGGTCAACATATATCTCATTCTGAGGTGGTAGAGGCAATATACCACTCAGAAACAAAGCCATCCTTAAACAATACCAACTTAAATCTATTCCGGACATTCATGATCTATATGTATCACAATACTTAACCGACGTATCAGGGTCTCAAATCACAAGCCAACATTCTTAGGATCTCAAATTCTCAAGGCTGACACACATGAGTCAACTCAGCAATTCGGTTGAACTCATCCATCCGTAGTTTCGTTCCTAATTCTTTTCTAACATTACATGTAATTTTGCAACTTTTTACATCACACATGCAACTTTCTCTATTCCCACATTCCAAATAGCATTCACACTATTGCATACTATGGCATCGAGTCATTGTTGGGTTATTTGTGTCCAAACCAACAACAATCATTCATTCAGGGGCATCATAATATATATAGACTTATTGTATGGAACATCCAGTGAGCAGCCAAGAGGGTCAACAACTTTAAGACTCAAACAACATAGGATGATTATCGAACAACAACAGCATAATTGCGAAAGCAAACTTTGATTTAATCGCAGAAGCAACGTTGGGTGATCGCGGAAGCAACTTTGGTTAATCGTCGATGCAACTTTGATTTAAAATGAATCAAGGAAGAGACCAAGGACGTAAAGCCGTGCTCTGATACCAATTTGTCATGCCCCGATTCGTAGAGTTATTTATTCATATATTTTATCTCTTGGAATCGATCGTCCTCGCTTGGGCGTGATGCCGTACAAGTCTGGTATTGTACTTGTACAAGGCAAAGATGGTACATAATTGATTTTCTCCAAATAGTAACACATCGCAGCGGCAGAAACAGACAAATTGAAGTTAACGAGGACATTCTTTCTTTTCGAATAGGAACACATCATTTAATTATAGCAGCGGAGATAAAAGGATAACTTGCAGTCACAAAAGATATATAAGACTTTATTCTCTTTATTGATAATTGAAGAAGAGTACAAGACTTGTATTGAAGTATAATGCTTACAGCCAATCTTACTTTACATTGAAAGCCAACTGAATAATGCTATACAGCTTACATTGGATATTTGGACATATTGGATTACAACTTGATATACCGACTTGGCTTACAACCCACTGGTACAACTGAGTACAATGTTCCATACATTATGCCCTTTATAAACAGAAGACATCATCTTGTACAAGGATAGCTTCTATATGCCCAACAAATCTTCGATGCCGCGGGACCAATCAAGCCAATCTTCGTGTGTAGAACATCCCAAGCATGAGCACCTGCCCACAAAACGTGGGTCAGCACATCATCTATGTACTGGCGAGCAGAATCCAACCCACTCGTCTAAACCAATATTTATGAAACCATTTAAGCATCATTCATTAGAATAATCTTTCTATTTGGGACCTAGCATCAGTTTACAGTTCATGGGCAATAATCATAGCGAAGCATGTAAACATATCCTTAGCAATATTTATGTGGACGTATCATTATAGCATTCTTGGTGTTATCATGCAAAGACATTATTGGGGCATCGTTAACATTAACATCTTAAACAGGTCATGATAATTCTCACTTCAAGCACCACTTAGCATGTATGTTATGTTTGAGTAATGTTTCATAGAAAGGCATCATTCTAGCATACTGAACTTAACATGTTGAGCATGTCATAGAGTTCTCTTTTAAAGGCATCATCATAATATTTTCTTATTTAGCATGATTAAGCAGACCATTCAACCAACATATATTGCATCTATCACGTTAAGTGATTTCTTACCGATATCCGACTCCGCATACCTACATAAGAATACAGGATAATATGATATACTTACTCTATCTACACAAAAAATATTTATTAGTATGCATCCTGACTACATGACCACTGGTGGTTGTGCACCATGTCGACGTGCCATATAGGACTTCGCATTGGTATGCGGTTGATCACTCACCAGGTTGCAAGCTCGAATGAAGGTTCCGATACCGTGCTACCAAAGCACTAATTCCCTCCTAGGCCGACTCGATCGCCGCAGGTACCATTCGAGGAAATCCTTGTATACAAGTACGTCTATGGTCATACAAATGCATATCCGACTCGATCGTGTTCGAAGTCGCATGATAAAATAATAAGATAAGTAAAGACAACAGTTCATTATCTCATCTTTCTAATATTACCACTTGTTTACTTGGTGATCTCAATGATCCCAAGCCTCATCATTTCTCATTGCATCAATTATTGCAACATTTCTCATATCATTCCTTTCTAAGAGAAACAAATAATATTTTATTTATCTCGATAAGACCTGCAGCATTTTATTCATATTATAGGGACAGTATTCTTTCTTTCATTGCTTATAAGGAAACAGGCAACAGCAACAGTTATGCAGAAAGTACATGATTCTAGTGTTTTATTCAGTTCATTGGGTCGATAGTATAGCCAGTTTATTTTTTATTCTATCATTCATAAGGCATCTCATTATTCAAGTGTCTACTTATTTCGGCAGCATTAAGCATAAGGGGCAATGTTATCAATTCATTCTCATGCACCAAGTCACATTGGCAGTTCAAAGGTGATTCGTTCAGCAGTTTAATGATCATGTGTTGTACATTACAATAATTCTCAGCATAAGCATCTCTATTATTCAGCATCTAAACAGGGGACATTTAGGGACAATTCATAGCATCACATTATTCTATTTATTAAGCATGCAGGAATAAGGAGGAAGGAGTACAGTTCCACTAGCCTGCATCAAAGGGTCTTCTTATTCTGCTTGCAGACATTCCCCCTAAGCGTAGCTCCACCAGCGAGCCACGTTTATACACTTAATCCGTCTATCTAGCTAAGAGAGACTATATTAGTCTCAACTCTCTTGATCTCCAACCCAAGTCACGGTCCATCATTCTGATCCTATCCAACAAGCCAACCAATTACCTCGCACAGAGCGGGACATTACAACATATTGAGATTTGACATCATTTTCTTAGAGATCATCAAACAAATGGAGATATAGACCTTGTATATGTAGACACAGAGAACCAACCGACAGATATCTTTATAAAATTATTAGCAGAAGATCGTTTCAATTACTTACGTCGAGAATTAGAAATTTTAGATGTCAATAATATTAATTAATTTTTTTATTGATTATCCTTCAATGTGCAAATACTGTTTTTTATTACAAGCCTACAAAGGGTCTGTCTGTCACCACGGCTACGGCTAAAGCAAAATTGTATTTAAGTGTTAACAATACCCCTACAGCTAATCTGAGATAGTCGCTGTGTAATGAAAGTTAATTCATAAAATAATATTAATTATATTAATTGAAATTTAAAATAACTGAACTTGGAATTAAATAATTGAAAAGGGATTGATGAATAAAAAGTGGGTTGTATTTATTTATGTTGAAAAATACCTCAACAGAACCCTAGGTGAACTCGTACCAAATTCGGCCCGAGTTATATCGGTGGTATGTGCTTTTAAGTCAGAAATGAGTGGTCCCCTCCTATTCATCTTCTCCAAATCCCTAAATCATAGCAGCAGCCGCGCCCGAGCTCTACAAACCCTAGTTTTTTTCTCCAGCCATGCTTTCAATCCCCTTGGATTTTTTAATCCAATTTTTGGATTCGTGCAGAGTTTCTCGTCCTCTACAACATAGTCCAACCTTGGATGGTATAACCTCCTCCTTCCCTCACTTTCTAATTCATAATTTGCAATCTTTCCATAGAAACCATGCCTAGGATTTCGAACCCCTTTAAGAGAAAGAAGCCGACACCTAATGAAGAGGCATCGTCTTCTGATCCTATCCAAGGATCACTCTTTTCTCCAGATAAATCGGTCGACGGAGCACACAATGAGTTTTACTTTAAAACTCTTGACCAATCTCTTTTATGGTATGTGGATTTCTCTATTCGTAAAATATGTACCGGCACACCGATTAAATGGACCATATTTCTTGAGCATCGACCTTATTTTGAAGCATTAGGGTTGCACAAACTTGTCACCCACCAATATCCTATCACAACTAATGTTATTCGTCTGTTTTATTATAATTTCACTTTGAACACTTTTACTATTAAAAGTTGTGTCGGTGGATTTAATATTGAATTCAATGATGTCCTCTTAGCGAAAATCCTTGATATCCCTAATGAAGGTGCTCCGCTAGATGATATCATGAAATTTGGATTTTCTGCAGGCACAACTTTGAGCAGTTTCAAGAACGAACTTTGTTCTTCTGATCGTGTTTGTTCTAGTAAATTCAAAGCTGCAAACATGAACTTATTCAACTATGAATTTCATCGCATTGTCTATTCCAATATCTTGCCCAAATCCACTTTAAATGATGATGTTTCTATCTTTGACTTGTCTGCCCTTTATCACATTAGTAAGGGTATTCATTTTTCTGTCCCCAAGACTATTATCCAGATGATGGAACGTTGTCACGAAAGGTACATAAACCTTGCTTATGCGATGATTATCCCAATCATGTTTCAGCATTTTGAGATTGTCTTATCCACTTACGCTCTTGACTCAGAGCCCAAGTATCTTCAGTTGTCTCATCGCAGCACAGCCGTTCCTCCTGCTCCTGCTCCACCTCCTCAGGCCTACCCTATGTCGTATTAGGGTATCCACCAGCATCTCTTTAATTTGCGAGCTTTTATTACTGACACATCTAGGGAACGCGAGTTTTGAGATGCCAGTCGGTTTCAGGCTCTCAAAAATTCCTTTGTGGATCTACGATTTGCTCAGACTGATCATTCTGCCAGTTCTCTTGCTAGAGATCCAGCTGTATCGGGCTACCGCTATGAGGATGAGGCGGTTCGTCACTTCGTTCAGTCCGGTAACACATATGACTAGTATCGTGGTTTTGGTGCTACTCCACACCCTTTTGGAGTTGGCACTCCTGGAGCTGGTCCATCTGGACATGGTGGCACTGCTAGCGCTGATATTGATGATAACTCTGAGGATTTTTGATCTAGACGTGATGTATTTTGTCTAGATTTTATCTAGTTAGACTTTTTATTTTCTATGTTTACTTAGAAATGCTCCGACATTCCAAGATAGCACTTTATTTTTAGCACTGAGACTTTCTATTGCTGAGATTGATGTATTATGGAACATATATTAAGCTTTCATTAGCATGCTTTTCTAATTCTTTATGTTTACGCATAGCATTATTTCTTCTAGCTTATGCTTTTACATATAAACTGCCTGTGAAATACATGTTTTTTCCCTTTTATTTTCTTATATTTCTTCAGCATTTGTTTCTTATGCATGATTTGCGGGAGAGCTCCTCTTTTGCAATTATTTTGCTAAGTGACAACGGGGGAGAAAATGGATTGATCTAACATCTTTTGCTGGATACATAAATTTTTTTAGGATACAGTACCATACAAGTTGAACAAGCATTACAATTTTAATTTTTGTCAAATCAAAAGATCGAGATATTATATTAGTCAAGGTTTGTCAATTATCAAAATAGAGGAGATTGTTGGCCCATTGGTCATGGTCAAACCTAATTTTAATAATTGATCTAACCATGTCTCGATATAAGAGCTACTTGGACGATTATTGAGAACTTCTACCATTATGTTCAAGACTGAAGCTATTTTGCCACATGAGTCTGTATTTCAATATTCAATATAATTTTTATATTTATTGAGTCTAGGAATACTTTGTACAGCGAGTCGTACTAGCAAATAGGCTACCCCAAATGTTTTTTAAATATCCTATGTTTTAAAAATAGTCTATTTTACAAAAAGTTCCTAACTGCTAAAACATTTGAAAAGCCAAAAACTTAAAATCCGATTTACAAAATTCGCCAAAAATCAAACTCTGGTCACCAACAGAGTTCGACCCAAGTTCGGTCTGAACTCGTCCCGAGTTTGTTTGGTGCCATTGGATTTTGAACTTGGACATCCTACTGTTACGAATACAATAACTATTTGCTGAGATTCTCTCAAAGAATTGTGTCTGAATTCTGTTCGAATTTTGCCAAAATTTTGATTTTAGAAAACCTATAAATAGTGAAGAATTTCACTCATTTCAAGACACCTCTTTTCTCTCTTCTGTCTAAGCTTAATACGTCGTCCAAAGTGTTCTAAGCTCTTTTATTTTCAAATCTCAAGCCAGTTACAATCCTCTAGTCGATTTGTCAGTACGGTACGGTCTAGAAGTTTCAGAGAGATTGTAATTAGAGGCTTGATAGAAGAAAGACACTTCACAATTGAAGTTGGTCGAGTACTTCGGATCAAAGATCGTGTTGTAGAAGTTGCAATGACTTCGGATGAAAACTTGTGGTATTTTTCTATAGTGGATTCAACTGGAACCTAGAGTTCTTCCGACTGGAATAGTACTTATAAGAAGAAAAACCAGTATATATCGTCGTATTTGCGTTTGCTTTCTGATCTCTGCTTTTCACATACTTACTTGTGATATATTATATGTGATCTTGTTGCCAATATTTTTAATTAGCTAAATGTCGTTGCCTACTCTATTCACCCCCTTAGAGTATTGCGCTTTACAATTCGTTCCTATATATTTGTAGTTGAAAAATTATGAAGACCTAGTAATATAATAAGCTAAAATAAATGCTAACTCAAAGATCTCACACATACTATGTATACACTTACCATATATGGTCTCTACTTAGGCATATTATACCAAACTAGTTTATATCCAAGTATAGTCCTATAATATAACAAAAATATTATTATGTAATTTAAAAATAATTATTTTAAATTCTATAATAATAATAAATATTTCTAGAAAAATATTTATATATATACTTTTATTGAACAAGTAAATATATACATACTCTAACTATTCTATACACACAAATATAACCATGCTATTAGATAAAAGTAGTATTTTTATAAACTAAAAGTAATAATAATAAATTCTTGAATATTCCTTAAAAATATTTAATCATAATATTTATAGAAAAATATACTTTGACTAAATATATCAACTTATTGACTTGATAGGCCAACTTGTCAATTAAATTGAAACCAAATAAATATAAAACTAATATATTTAAATTATACAATAAATCTAAGTAATTTGAGAAATAATAGGAATTGATGTCAAAACTACACAACAAAGTTCACATACTATATATAGGTATAACTAGTCAACAACAATAAATAACACTTAACCATATATACCATCAATGCTAGTATATATGACACCATGTTATTTTAGAAAAATAATATTAAAATTTCAAAATATATACTTTTATTTTGGGAAAATTAAACCTTAATTTCTGAATATACTTTATATATGAATATATTAGAAAAAATAAGTCCAATGCAAACTAGTTCATAAATCACACAACTATGCCATATGGGGTTCCAATTTGAAAAGCGAATCGATACAAAAACATAGAAAATAAATATTCTAGAAATAATCAAAATAAATTTTAAAAAATATTATTTTTTTCTTTTAATTAATCAGATTTAAATTATATTATACTCTTATGAAGTTTAGAGATCAAGTAGTCCAGTTATGAAGGACTTGTCGGTGTCTGGAAAACTAGTATCATAGAAATGATACCATAGATGCATGAAATACTTGCAAATATACACAAACAATGATTCTAGATGGTAGATAGAGATGTTAGAGACCTTATGAAGGTTTTTTCTGAGATCAATCCTGGTTTAAAGTCGTCGGGAAGGTCTTCGCACCAAAATAGATCAATTATGGATACGTTTTAGTACAACGGACGCCACGGACAAACAGAGTGGAACGGTGTGAGTTAGAAATTGGACATCATAGAAGTTATGTAGAGCTATCCATTAGATTTGGTTTTAGGCAAAATAGATGAGAAAAAGTAGATGAAACCCATGTTAGAAGATGACAAACTTGTGTTCAAAAATTTATTACGGTTAAAAATAACCATCAAGTTCGGCCTCCAAACAACCAAATAAGTGGACAAAAGTCCTCCGAGGCTTGATAGAGTTGAAGAGGGGTCTCTTGGAGTCGTCATGGAGGTGGTGGAGTGCACAAAAGTTGAGGTGGAAGGGATTTAAGGGGTGGTCGGCCTTGGAGTTGTGGTTGTCGGACTATGGAAAGGGGGTCGAGCTTTGGAATAGGGAGGAAAGGTGGGCGGCCAAAGATGTATTCTATATATAGGGTTTTTTCTCTCCTATGAGTTAAGGAAATTTTGGTTTTGGTGTGGATTGAATTGGAGTTGATTTGGTCAACCAATCAATCAAATTAGTTAGGAGTAATGGTTTCCTTCAATGAGGGATTTCCTACCAAACTAAAACCAAAAAAATAAATGAAATGCCACTTTGTTCTAGTCGACCTTTTGAGTAGACATTTTCTACCCTACTCATATATACATTAGATAATCACCCTATTATGAAATATGATACCTCTATAGCTTCTGTACTATGATAAAATATAATCAAAACTAGCATAATTATTCTAGGTACTGGTAGAACACCTTGTTCATCGAATTCATAACTGTAGCAGGTGCATTCCTTAGTCCAAAAGGCATCACAAAAGCTTGCAGTGGCCGTAGCGAGTCCCAAATACGGTCCTTGGAATATCTTGTCTCCACACCTTCACCTGATGTATCCCGATCTCAAGTTAATCTTAGAAAATACTTTTGATCCTATCAGCTGGTCGAACAGGTCAATGGCGAACTATACTTTGGGTTAGTAGAACGATCTTGGACTTCAAATAATCAATCGGTCTAAAGATGACGAACACCAAATCTTGTTAAAGATAGGCTATCCATCAAGATTTCCTAAGAATGAGACTAGCTAATCTTTAAAGTCATGATTGAACTTATATTACCTTAAAGGTCATATATCTCGATTCCAACCAGTTTACCTACTTCTGTAGCCTGAGTTTTCTCTAATAGTTGCTTCTAACAACATGGTGTTACACACTAAAAATGCGGTCTGCTAGGTCGTAGCCATCTTTGACCCTTTTTAGTTCTTCAACATATACATAGTACTGCTCCTACAGTTCTTCTCTCTTTATTTCCCTATGTGTACCTTACTTCCATGTAATTATTCTAACTACAAGTCCTTTGGAATTCTTATCTGAACAGTATTGTGGAAATGGTTCAATATATCTACAACTTTCTAGTCTACTTAAGCTAAGATTCCTAATTTTACCCTCAAATTAATAGTTAGGCCTATCCATAGAAGTTAGGATTACAAAAATCAGTCCTTAATCACTATGTCATTCTCCTATAAGTTATTAAATCTCCTTAATAGTATGATTAACCACCCACCCATTATATTCTATAGGAAGCTATGTAATACTTACAAATACATCTAACACTTCTATGCTTGTTTACTAGGTAATGGGGTATGTTAATGTTAGACAATACTTATATATGCTACCTTGACAAGCACTTACCTATTGACTAATATTCTAGTCATGGTTGTTAATAGAGCCCTTTCAAAACTATTTTTCTTCTATATATAGGTATGTCTAGTCTAACACAGTCCTATCCACTCTATACTCTACGTCTCTAAATTGGCCCTAGGGTACATCCTATAATCTTTTAGGTGAAGATCCTTTAGGCTACTATCATGTTAACTTCTAACATATGCATACTATCATGATTTCTATATTATTTAGGTGTACTTAACCTAAATGCATCCCAAAAAATTCTATAATAATTTATATCTATCTTGAGTGCATGCTTATTGAATCATCTTATTCATAACAAGACTTTTGAATCCTTTCAACTGTACTCTTTTATGTGAGTGACTATATTCTAATTAGGGAACCATATCTACTCTAAAACTCTAATATATATTCTTCCAAATCACTCCAATCATTTTGATTAAGAAATATACCATACCTTTCTTAATAAACCAAATTAAAATTTATTATACCTCTAATCCGTCTCTGTCTAACATAGGTAAATAGTTCATGCATGTAGTTCACTGATCCTAGAATATCTTGTTAGGGTTAAGCTGCCTATAAGAATCCTATACTGCCATTCCGAGCTACTCGGTTTATCTCGTAGAGGCGCCTATCCAGCCCTTCTCACCCTTATAACCAATCCCTTCCAAAATAATCTATCAACTTCCTTCTATCTTATGATAAAATAAAATTCGAATGGTTCATCAAGCACGAGTATTCGTCCTTTCGAAATAAGGAAAGACGAGAGTCTAAGATAAGGAGTTCAAGAAGGATGATCGACTTCAATTACGAGTTCCAAAGACAATAGGTAAAATCAAAAGAGTTTTCAAAGCAATATGTGGATTGAGATCCTAATACGGTATCCTATTGCAGGCTCATTCGGCACAATAACGTAATCGAGACGATATACTCTGACCGGTATGGCATACAACAAAAATATGTAACGTCTCAGTCCCAAATACATAGGACCAGGATACGTAAACATGCTAGCTATGTATCAAGTGGTCTCCAACCCAGCTCGAATACGTATAAGCTGTCTATAGGTCTATAAAACCCCTAATTTTTTTTTTATTTTTAATTATTTATTTTTATTTATAATCTAGGAAATTGTTTATATAATTTACTTAGATTGACATTTAGTTAATCAACTTAAATAGTTAAGATTAAAGATAAAGGGTATTGGCTATTATACATATAACATGGAGTTTTATATATTGTTGTCAGTTTCTATATATAATATTCATTTTAACAAATTTTTTTGGATTTTAGAAATTTTATTACATATTTTGGTGCTGATATATAGGTTAGGTATATATATACACAAGTATATATAGGCAAACTATAAAAAAAATTATTTGCTATTGTTCCTAGTGAACAGTAGCTATAATAGGCCGACTCCCTATATCTATTTCCGTAAGGCAAAGGAGAAATTGAGATTTGAAACCCTAGTCTTATTAGAAATCACTAAATCTCTTCACAAGACTTCCCACCTATCCATCCCCATGTAACCTCAGAAAGATTGCAATCAAATTTGAAATTGAATTAAAGGGAATTCAAGTTGGACTCTCAAACCCGAGAGTATATAGGTGCGACTGTGAACCTGGAAAAAGTAAACACTAGCAGACCTAAGCAATCAAGAGCTTCTTCTATCCGTACCGCCCTGACGACCCCCAGACCCAAGCGACCCCTTGCAACCGTTGTACATCGTCGGAACCAGTCGTCATTGCCAGAAGACAGAGGAGATTCGAAATCATCTGTTCTGAACCCGAGTTCAAGGTACCAAGTTAGCACTCATATTTCTCCCTCGTCTCTAGATTATTTTTTACTTTGTAAAGTTCTGTAGCAACCCTAGATAACCCTCTATAAATCCTAGCAAGTGGATTGGGAAATAGGCAATCGACCAGTCCGAAAAATCGGCACAAAGTCGGGCAAAAACTTGTTCGACAACAGAACAGAAAGTTAGCCCAAACCACCAACTTGGAAGGCCGATTACGACCGACCAACTGTCAGGTTTTGAAAATTAATTCGAGATATCTGTAGACAACATATACGAGATTAAAATGCTGCTGTTAGATGTAATTTTGAGTTATGGTACATAAAGTTATTTAAGGTTAAAAATCAAGAAAAATTACCTTTAAATCTGTAAGAATTTTATAAAAACTTTTCGATACGACGTGCGTCCCGACAAACCGGGTGATGTGGTGGAACCCATAAGCATCGAAAGACGCGTATGGATGTTGTCAATGTGTGGAAACTGATAGACCTCGATTTTGTTGCTTGTGCACAACAAAATCAGTACGTATCCGTCAAAATACCCCCGTATCGACCCTTTGCAAATTAAGCCATAACTTCGTATACAGTCGTCGGTTCGAGACGAAACTTAAGCCAACATGACCGTATCAAAATTTTGGTCCTATGTGCCATATTTGGTCCGATTCTGAGAAGGTCAACCGGAACGCCTATTTGGCGGGCCCACGACCCGCTCCAACGGGCAAAATTGTGCACGACCCGCCGGAATCCAATATTGGACATACGGTTGGGTTCGACTCCTCAAACCATACCCATAGACATGTAGTTTGATGACTTTAGAGATCGATTCAATGGCGGACATCGTTTTGACCTAAAATTATGATTTTGCCTCTGTTCCAGAATTGGACTTTTGGACAGCCGATTCATGACATGTCTTTTATGCCAAGAACATTCTTGATGTTTGTTTCAGCATCCGGAGCCGTTCGTGGATTGTAACTTTCTTTTATTGACGTTTGTGACTGTTGGACTTGTCATTCTCGCACCACAGGTAAGATACCTTGCCACCTTACTCTGTGATTTACTTTATCTTATTTTTATTATTTTTACCTGTTGATAGTATTATATCATTGTGAGTCCAAGTCACACTAGGGTGCAAGTGACTGTATCAGTCGTTCTATTTGTTTTGTTCTATTTTCTTGCACTGACTTAGACTAGTAACCACCCATTGGTGATGAGGTATTGGTATATCTCATATGGCCTTGACACATGATTTATTACGTGTTGTGAGTCACATATAGGACACGTTCTAGTATAGTCGGTCGGCCACCGATACGTACGAGGCGTGCAACGGTTAGGAGTAACTGCCAATAGAATTGCATGATAGTAGACTTGGAAGTTACTAGAGGTTCCTATGGGACATAGATGTGACCCTATTAGGAATTGGGTAGGAAAGACAGTTCCTTAACGTATGGGCCACGTATGTACTTTAATATTTTTGATCCTGCTGGCCTCTGACATTCGGTAAATGTTATGCTTTGAGATCCCTGGTATCCTAGTAGGACCATATCGTGTTTTCTGTAGCCAGAGTGCCCATGCGTTGAAGGTTTGTTCGTAACTGCATTATCACTGTAGAACTGGTAGGCACCCTATTGCATGTATCCCTTTATTTGCTATTATATATCATAGTTTATATGGCATGTTCTTCCTGTATCTTGTTACGTTCCTCTGAGGACCTGGTGATCTCTCCAGGTGTGCGCTTTCATGTCTTTTCGCAGGTGCTCTAGCCAAGATCGTGATCTTTTCTTTTATCGAGGAGGCTTGCTCTTGGATCGTCTATTGCTATTTTTATCTATCATTTCCTTGTATTGTTCTTCTAATTTAAATAGTTGGTACTGGATCTGTCTCCACCCAACTTTTTTACAAATGATAAATTCAGAGTTGGTTTTTATTATACATTTATTTTCTTATTATGGGTGAGAGTAGTTGTCATAGTTTACTGTATTTTACAGCTTATGTATACATATAGGGATTATATATATTGGAGTATACTTCGTATGTATGCAACTGGCATGTCTACATACTTAGTCCTAAGTAATTTAGGACTCGGGTGTTACATGTTTTTGGGGTGGCCCATGCAGGTCCTGTTTATCATTTCGATTATGTTATTGTACCGATGTGAGCCTACATATAGGATTAGGATCTATGTATCTCATCCACATGCTTGATCTCCTCTCTTGATTCCAATTTCGAACTCTCGTCCGACTATCTTGATTTTCTTCTGCTTGATTCCTTTCCACTGTAAATCTTACCGTCTCCCTTCGTGCTTGATAGAGAGGTAGGAAGATGACTCATACTAGATATAAGGGTCATATTTCTCAATCACTCTATAGGTTGACTTTTATATGTTGGGTAGTATGCCTCACGGTCTACCACCCCGTGTTCTTATAACCCAATAATGAAGTATAACTGGGTGGTACTAAATATATGCTAGTATAGGAAGATATGTTTACTTAGAATAGAGTTTTAGTAGCCCATACTCTATTGGTCAACCACAGCCTGATACAAGAGACAGTAGGACAATTGTATAATCAGAAAAATCAGACAAGACTTAAATTCTTGTGAACCTTGAACTACCTAGACTTTTATTTCATCAATATCTAGTGTACTTATATTTTGAGAACTATTTTTGCTAACGCCACTATTATAGTCTAGTTTTTGCAAGCTTATTCTTTATTGAACTTGTTCAGGACATATGTATATTGGGGACGCCCACTAATATATTATCTAATCAGAATCAGTGTATTATGGTTTGATCAACCTTAGTGCGCTTGGTTCACTCTTTTTATGTCTATCTCACGTTTATGGAGATATAGAGGTATCCAGGATCTCATCCGCAACTGTATTGGAACTTTTCTCTTGAATTATTCATTCGCCTTTGAAATCGCATATTTGTATTCCATAACCTCTTTTTGGAGTTCCTTTTTGTTTTTGCCTTTCACTAATTTAGAAAGACAAATGCTTGTATTTGATAGATAAAAACAGAGTATCTGCCATGGCCACGATAGTTCTGTACACAAACGTAGCTACTATCGGCCAAGCCATGTGACTACAACCTTGCCTTGAGCTACTTGTCCTCCCCTCGGCCCTAAAACTAATAACATGACCTTCTAGTCATTTAAATTTAAGAACTATTAAGGTCTTACCCTTGGTCAAAACATCAACCATGGAGAATATCTATTCTCAAAGAACCAATTATTGAGAGTCTATAATTATTCTTTTCGATTCTTGCTTTAACTATGAACCCATATACCTTAAACCAACCCTTACTCGACCCAGCCCCACAGTTTAGACATAAGAGGAATAGAGAAAAAGTAAAGACAAGCATTTACCATGACTATAGCAGACATCCATCCCAAGATTTGAGTCTAACGGGTATTATTCTAGTTATGCAGATTTTGTTATTAAGACCTGACTTAGCATTGGAACATCATATTCACTAGCTTAGCCAATACCATAGCATAATACCCTGTCATATGATAATTTATTAGTTATTAACATCACTGCATGAGCACCACGTATTTGCCATTGATCGTCGTAGAACAGAACAATTTTATGGGAAGACTGAACTTGACTCACAATTACAAACTCGCTTGTACAAAAGAGAGCCTAGGAACAAAACCTAAGAAAAGCAATCTAAGTACAATTGTTTAGTTTTAATTCTGGGGGTGACTGTAGAGGCTCAAGAAAGTGCTATCAACTCTGTCTTACTCCTTGGACGATCGAACGCGACCTCGGCTCAGGTGAAGAAATGCTCTCTGAAGACACGAAGGGAAGAGTCTGCTTCTGAGCTTTATGTGCTTTCCTATGTGTCTATATGCCTCTCTTGCAAGGGAATAGCACCTTGTTATTTATAGGAATTCATAAGAAATGGGATGTACAGCCACGTGGCAAATTTTGGGTCACATGGTTGTAACTATACCTCGAGACTCGGTTTATAGTGGACATCTGGGGGTTGGTTGAGATTGATCATGATCTGTTTGTTGCAGTAAATCTGAACTATTAAGACTTGGTTAATCTCTGCCATGTGTCTCAACTATTATTCTGTGGCGAGCCACATGAAGGATGTATCCTGGCTGAGCTGCATGAGGGACTGTCTCATAACCGAGCCGCATGAAGAATGTCTCAAGACCGAGCTGTATGAAGACGTCTCACAACCGAGCCGCATGAAGAATCTCTCATGACCGAGCCGCATGAGAGATGCTTCATGATCGAGCCGCATGAGAGGTGTCTCGTGACTGAGCCGCATGAGGAGTATCTCATAGACGATCCGAATGAAGGACGTCTCATGACCGAGCCGCATGAGGGAATAACTCATGATCGAGCCGCATGAAGGACGTCTCATGACCGAGCCACATGAAGGACGTCTCACGACCGAGCCGCATGAGCAATGTCTTATGACCGAGCTGTATGAGGAATGTCCCATGACCGAGCCGTATGAGGAATGCCTTCTGACCGAGCCGCATGAAGAACGTCTCATGACCGAGCCGCATGAGAAATGTCTCATGACCGAGCCGCATGAGGAATGCCTTCTGACCGAGCCGTATCAGGCCATCTCATGACTGAGTCGCTTGAGGAATGTTTCATGACTAAGCCGCATGAAGGATATCTTCTGGCTGGATGGGTATGGGGGCCCTAGAAGAAGGTGTTGTGCCGAATGCCACGATTTGAGAGAGTTTCGTTTGTCTCCCTCTTGACTTCTTGAAAAAAAAATTTGACCGACCCTCCTCCTTGGCGAGTGTTGGCACTGTGGATCATGGATCTCCTTGTTCGAAGAAGATTTGACGGTGGACGCTTTCAGAAGATTGTGATGCGTTTGATTGAGACGGTGCGCCTAACTTAGACATCTGAGTAATACATCTAGTTGAGAGCAGGCTGTTACAATGTCTTCAATTGGCATCATATTTCTGAGATGATATTGGACAGGCGCAGTAGGTCGCAGTCGCTGGAACACAGACTGCCTTGATAGTGGAGCCACTGTCTTCTGGTCGCGGCAGTTGATGATGGCTTGGGTGCAGTGGTGTCCTGGAAAGAGCTCATCGTACGCCAAGGTTGCTTCCCTCTTCTTGCATTTGTAAGTAATCACCTCTCGCAAGTTGCTAGCAGATTGATCTACCTTCGTATCCGTTTTGTGGGCCCAGGTACGTAGAAGCATGGAAAATATCAGAATGATCATCTATGCGGCTCAGAACAGGAGAACTCCATGCGGCTCATACAGGAGCAGTCCCATGCGGTTCAGAGAGACTCTTAGTCTCATGCGGCTCGGACAGGAGAGTCCATGCGGCTTGCATAGGGACAGCCCTGCGGTTCAAAGAGTCTCCCAGCCGCATGTGGTTCAAAAGTACATACGGCTCATGGAGATATGCAGCTCAATGCCACGTGTACCCACGAAGACCCCTTCACACAGCTGGCCATCGAGCAGTCTGCCTATTTAATGCTCTGTCATGATTTGATAGCTGACGGCTCTGACATAAAGTATCATAATAGCCGTGCCATAATGACAGACTCTTAGGAAATAGGAGAAAATCTCTGACGCGATTCGAGATTGACACGTGGCTACTCCCATGCGGCTCCAGTGAAGAACAGCTTCATGCGGCTGGCAAGGATCGTCTTCCTGCGGCTCACCAAAAAGCCATCCCATGCGGCTCGCAGTTACTACCCTTATGCAGTTCACCAAGGAACCATCTCATGCGGCTCGCAAAAACTGTACATATGCGGTTCGCCGAGACGCTGTCTCATGCGGTTCATGGATGTCATGCGGATTTGGCAAAGTCCATCATCAAGATACGTGGCAGAGATTCAATGACAGCTGGCAGCAAAGATGGTTATGAGATGCAAAGATTTACCAGATCCCAGTGACCATATCCTCATAATTAATGGGATCAGGTCATATCATTCATAATCAAACCAATGGGACACGTGGTGGAAGATCCAAGCTACACAATCAATCATGAAGATTTAAAGCAATCAGCATTAATTATTCAAAAGATTTAGTGCTACCCCCATTTATGGCCCAGATCCTTCACGCCTAAAACGAATGGTCTAGATTGATTAAGCATCAGGCCGCCGCCACTTCGAGAATGGGCAATCATCCAAACCCTAATGATGTCCCCACTATTATAAATAGCAAGGTGCCATTCCCTTGTGAGATATACATTATCAGAGATGCATACACAGAGAGCTTCCCCCCTAATAATCAGAGAGAAAATACACAGAGAGGGAGAGAAGCCAGAAGAGCAACACGAGGAGAGCAAGAAGAGCATTTCTTCGTCAACGCCAACCATCTTCTCACAGGAGCCAAGGCTGCATACCGATCGTCCAAGGAGTAAGACAGGGCTGCCGTCGCCTTCCCGAGCCTCTATCGTCACCCCCAGAATCTAAAATAAATAATTATACTTAGACTGCTGTACCTAGGTTTTCGTCCTTAGGCTTTCTTTGTACAAGCGAGTTTGTAACGTGAAGTAAAAGTCCGGTCCTCCGATAATTGTTCTGTTCTTTTATATTTTATGGCAAACACGATGGCGACTCTGCTGGGGACAAACTTCTCCACGGCTGAGGAGTTCGTGACGTAGTCGGATGCAGCCAAACTTGGCTCCATGCAACAAAAGATGGTCGTCCGCTTCGACCAACAGGCGTTTGAAGAGATGCTCTCCGAAGGAAGCGCTGGCCCAGTCCAGAAGCGCACCCGCACGACAAAGGCTCACAGAGAGTGGAGGCCAAAATCATTTGCTCCTCCCCAAGCCCCCGACGGGATACCCTCTGTTGTTCAAGACGGCGAGAAAGACTCTTCTGCGGCCCCACTTCAGACCGTAGACAACTCTGCTATCCCCAAGTCCGGCAGAAGAAAATACTATGATGCTGGACTTACAGGGCAAAGAGGAACTCTACGCGAACCAAGCCGCATAGGGGTGCTAGCCGCATGGAAAAAGCTCATACGGCCACATCCGCTAGCCGTATGAAGAAAAATTATACGGTCACATCTATCAGCCGCATGGCTTATGCGGCTACAATCGCCAATCACATGGATGAAACACATGCGGCCTTGGGGGTCAATCGTTTGCAGAAAACCCATGCGGCCATAATTGCCAACCGCATGCGGCCAGCCTGCACGATCGTAACTCCTAGCCGCTCAAAAATAACTCATCCAACAGCAGAAGATAACCGCATGCAGACAGCCTGCACGGTACCCAACTCTAGCCGCATAGCGTTCGTTCCACGCTTCTCTCGATCAGTCTTCGATCGTCTCTCATACGGTCCTGACCCTGATGGTTCTCTGGATGATAAGCCAGACTCTGTGGCATTTAACTTGGACTCCTCCTATTACGTACCCGCAAGTGCTAAAAGGAGGAAGTCTAGGGTAGCGCGGGCTCATCAGGCCCAGTCAGCTGTCCCAACCTCTGACTATCGGGGCGTCCCGTTGACTATCACACGGGCCTCGGATGGGAAGTTGTATACAACCGCTCGAGTCCAGCCCCCGTCGACAAACGGACAGAGTGGTTCTTCTGACTTACGGGAGGCGATCCTCCAGAAACGTAAGGAAAGAGGAGGAGTGTCGGCATGCAAAGAATCCTCGCTTGGACATCGCTACACCCAAATCATCGTCAACTGCTGTTGCAACAACGCAGCAATGACGGAAGATCGACCATCCGTCTTCCAAAGACTACAGCATCCGAGCTCAGAAGATGAGGCACCTCCGGTAGTCTCCTGCAATTCCGCTCAGAAGGTCCCCGCCGAAAGGAGGTGGAAAAAGACAAGCATCTCCAGTCCCAAGATATCAACCACTACAGCTAAGAAACTGTCGTCTAAACGGTTGTCTTCCATCGGAGTATTCCAACACACCCGTTCAAAAACAAAATCTGCTGCATTGGGAAATTCATCATCCACATCGCTGGGGGTTGGGGGTAGCACTCCTCCGAACATCCGTAACAATCCAATATTTCAAGGAGCCGAGCCCGGGGAAGCGATTCTCCCATCAGGTACGACAGGCACCGATGTCCCCGAGGACACCCGTGACTCTCAAGACGAAGTAAAACTCTGAGGCTGGGGGTACTGCTCCCTCCGAGTCCGAGCCCGAATAAAACATTCCTACCTATCCCGATGACTTCTCGGTGCATGGGTACGACTCAGAGGGCACGTCCTCCACCGTTCCTTCCATCACTCCTCATGTAAGGACGATTTTCATGACGGACAGCAATCAAGGTGGTTTCAATGATCGCCAGCACATCGACAACCTCGAAGCCATATTACTTGCTTTGGTCAAGTCTGTAGACGAGATTAAAGTGGCCCTGCCAACTCTACAAGGAGGAATGCCTGGTCAAACAAGCACGGGCCCTGCGGTCAATGTGGATTCGAACTCAGCGGCACCAAACCCGGGCAATAATCCTCCCGAAGTAACAGCCCCTACCGCTACAGGCGAGACCCGAGAAGTAAGGAGAGAGGTCCAGGAGCTCCGAGCCATGTTCCATGCCCGAGAAAACGCTCAAGATCTCAGGATACGGCAACCATACCCTGCTGAATGGAGGGATATTGCATTCCCGCCAAAATATAAGCCGTTCAATATCAACCCATATGATGGCAAGACCTCAGCAAGTCAGTACATCACTTACTTCGAGGTCACCACCGACCATCTGCCCCATGATGATGCTATCCTCACTCGCTTATTCATTGGGGCATTGGAAGGAGTCGCCTCCGATTGGTTCCGCAATCTGCCGGACAATTGCATCCACTCCTTCACCGGCTTCAAGCGCCTGTTCTTGGAGGGATTCTACGAAGTAGGACAGGACGTCACTATGTCCACTCTCATGGACGTCGTCCAAGCGGAGAAGAAGTTGACAAGAAACTACATCGAGCGGTTCCGCCAGACCGCCATGAAGCTGCCCTCCGGAAATCCAGATTCCTCTTTGATTGAGATCTGCCAAAAGAGACTGCTTCCAACAATCAGCCTCTGGATGGGCGAAAGTCAATTCAAAGATTGGAAGGCCTTCATTATCAGTGCCACAAGCGCTGAAGAACGACTGAAGAAGGCTCGCCAACTGGGATTGCACATCTCGGAAGGAGAAAACAAGGGCAAGCGTCCCAACAACGATAACGGGGGTAACCCCTCCAACAATCGGGACAGCAAGGGGAAGCAGGCTATGGTGGCCGATACAACACAAAAACCTGAGCCGAAGCCTACAGACAAACAATGGCCACAAATCGATTACTCCTTCGAAGACGGCCACGTCAAGCCTATCTTGGACATACTCATACAAGGAGATAGAATTCAGCTTCCTCCACCAAGACGGGAGCCTCGGCCGGCTGATTTGGAGAACCCAAAGTTCTGCCATTACCACCGTTATGTACACCACGCTACACACGACTGCTACCAACTAAAACGGTACATCCAAAGCCTCATCGATTCGAACGCTCTGGCCATCGACTTCGAAGAGGTAACCGTAGCAGCCAATATGGTGTCCATACAATTCGACAACTTCCCTCCGACGGAGACTCAAGACGGGGTAATCCCCGTCCCTCTGGCCACGATAGAGATTACCAATCTTCCACCTCCCCGGGAACAGGCTGCTGGTCTAGTACCTCTCACCACCTCACGAAGAGAGGTCATGTGGGTCCATCCAGACTTGGTGTCAGAAGTAACTCGGCCCACACCATCTCCCACCAACAGAGAGAAGAGTGGAAAAATCAGGACCTGCCACACAATCTCAGTAGACAACGAGGAAGCTACAGCCGCCGTCACACAGTCCGGAGCGCAATCCCAACCTGTGGTTGATAATCCAGCCGAAAATCATCAACCCACTACAACTGATGCTCCGGGACCGGCTCAGCCTTCGACGACCGACAAGCCTAGGCTGAAGGAGACTCGCTTCGACAAATCTATCCGAAAAGACACAGCCCAAGGGCTAGAGAGGCCCTACAACTTTGACATCTTAGCACAATTGGCTAATACTTCGGCCAAATTGTCACTGTACGAACTCCTAAGGCTCTCCAAGGACGTTCATATTGTATTGAGCGAAGCACTCCAAAATGTCGATGCCAATCTGGCTCAATCCAACCTCACCGGGGAGGACTCACCCGTGGATTTCCAAGACAGTGCCTGCACGGGAGCAATGCCCAATATCGTCTTCACTCCGTATGACATGCTCATCAAAACCAACCTACATGATCGCCCGCTATACTACACGGGATACATCGGCGACGTGAAGGTGGATCGGATGTACATAGATCCTGGCTCTTCCATAAGCATCATCCCGAAGGGCTTGCTACATCATCTCCGCATCCTAATGCATCGCCTGACGCCCACAAACACCGCCATCAGCGGTTTCAATTCGGGCAGGAGCTACCCTATTGGGAAGATTCGTCTGAAGTGTCAAATTGGCGACCTCCAATCCGAAGTCACCTGCTATGTCATAGATGCAGACACTTCTTACAACATTCTCTTGGGGCGTCCATGGATTCACGATTATATGATCGTGCCTTCCACGCTACACCAATGCTTCAAATATGTCGACAAACACGACTTCGTGAAGACAGAATTTGCTGATATCGATCCCTTCAAAGGGGTCGAATCCTACTACTCAGACTCCTGCCTATACGAAAATTCGAAGAGGCACCTTGATGAAGGAGACGCACAAACTCATACCGAGACAGCCACGGGATCAGAAGGACCCCTAACGATCCACCTCCAAGCTCGCAAACCGGGCAAGTCTGCACCCCTTACCGCCACTCTGCGGAAGGACGCAATCAGCCCCTCAGCGCAGGAGGAGCAAATGATAATCCGACTGCCAAGGTCCGGCCAAGTGCCGAGACCCACAACGGAGCCACAGACAATCAGGCTACTAAGAGTCAGCCAACCACAAGCAGGAAAGCTCAACCCCTCGGACAGGCCCATGACGATACGTCTTCCCAGGAAGGGTCGTCACCCCGATGCAAGGTCTGATACTTCTAGCGAACCAGCCACTCCTCGCCCCACATCAAATGCCAAACTGGGGATCGCTAGTCTTCCAACAACTCCACGCTCTGCTCCATCAACTGAACCACTGACAATCAAGCTTCCCAGGTCATCCTCTCAGTCTTCGTTCACACAGGGGTAGCCGAAGAGGAACCGGAGCTAGCCAAGTATGTGGCTGCCCACACTGATGTCCCCTCCGCTGATGATGTAATCCCCCTAGAAAAGATACCTTACTTCATCAATAAAGGGTTATCTTTAAACTACATCGAGCTCAATAAGCTATGAACAATGTATGCTATGGAACACGGTATAGGCGCTCACCTACACACATAGGTAACAAATATGTACACCGCGATCCAGCTTACTCCAGTAGAAGATGCTTACCGAATATTCGAGGGAGGAGATCATTCGATCATCTTCGGCCGGACGAACAACCCGCATCCCCTCACCATAGAAGAAGTCGACCTCGGGTCAGATGCCGAGAGACTGCCTCTGTATCTCTATAGCCCTCAATCCAAATATCTCATGCAGAAACAGGGGTATGATCTAGAGACGACGCCAGGATTGAACTACGGCACTGGGCGACGATTACCTTTGAAGCCGCCAGTCCCGGCGGGCAAACCACGGAACTACTATAACAAAACTCGATGCGGGTTAGGGTATGTAACGCCTACTACGACCCCTGAAAGTTCAGATGAAGAATGCGACTGGCAGTCACATTCAACCGGATCACCAATTTCCAACTCAGATACCAGCATCGGAGATGTGTTCAGACAAGTCATGTCAGTCAACATGGCATTCGCCGATGCTTACGAGGAAGACGAAGACATCCCCGAAATCCTCGAGCTAGAGCCATGGGCCCAGCAATTAGATGCACAATGGGAAAAGTGGTTCGAACTGAGAGAATCTCCTACCGAAGATGAGGTCATACAAGTGGATCTCGGCAGCGAATCTTCTCCAAAACCGATTTTCATCAGTAAAAGCCTAACTGACGAAGAACGGGAGTCGCTGTTAGAACTTGTCAGAGAGTACATTGATGTGTTCGCCTGGAGCTATAAAGACATGCCAGGGTTAAATCCTGACATCGCTCTTCACAAACTCAACATTCGACCAGATGCGAAGCCGGTCAAGCAACAACAGCGAAGCTTCCGTCCAGGCATCATGGACGCGATCGTCGCCGAAGTCAACAAACTGATAGCCGGCGGCTTCATCCGTAAGGAGCAATATCCCGATTGGGTCGCCAATATAGTACCCGTCCTCAAGAAGAATGGGAAGATTCGAATCTGCATCGACTTCCGCAACCTGAACGAGGCATGCCCCAAAGATGAATTCCCCCTTCCTATCACAGACATCATGATCGACAATACCTGCGACTTCGAACGCATGTCATTCATGGATGGCTTCTCGGGGTACAACCAAATCAAAATGTCTCCTGATGACGAAAAGCATACTTTATTCCAAATACCAATTGGCACGTACTGCTACACAGTCATGCCTTTTGGTTTGAAGAATGCCGGCGCCACATATCAAAGAGCCATGAGCATCATCTTCAGAGACCACTTACGCAAGACAGTGGAGTGCTACGTTGACGATATAGCCGTTAAGAACCGCTGCAAAGAAGACTATCTGCAGGATCTAAGGACGGTATTCGACCTAATACGAGCGCACAATTTGAAAATGAACCCTACAAAGTCCTTTCTGGGCGTATCCAGCGGGAAGTTCTTAGGCTTCATCATCACTGCAAAGGGTATCCATGTAGACCCTGAGAAGACAAAAGCAATCATGGAGATGGGTCCCCCGAGAAATCTCCGCGAACTCAGAGGCCTTCAAGGGAGGCTAGCTTATATCAGAAGATTCATTTCCAACCTCTTCGGGCGAGGCCGACCATTCACGCACCTCATGAAGAAAGGAGTCTCATTCGTATGGGACGAGGAATACCAGCGTGCTTTCGACAGCATCAAAGAATATTTGTCAAATCCTCCAGTTTTGGTGGCCTCGGTTCCTGAAAAACCATTCCTGCTCTATGTACGAGCAATGGAACACTCCCTCGGGGCTTTGCTGGCACAGAACGACGACGCAGGCCACGAGCAGGCTATATATTACCTCAGCCGAATGATGATTGGGCCAGAGCACCGATACACCGCTGTGGAGAAGGAATGCCTCGCCCTGGTGTTCGCCATTCAGAAAATGCGGCATTATGTCACCGGACAAACGATACATGTGATCTCACGAGTCAACCCTCTCAGGGTCCCCATGACTAAACCAGGGGCACTCAGCTCTCGACTCGCCACATAGGCAATATTGCTGTCCCCTTATCATATGATCTTCGTCCCCCAAAAGGCAGTCAAAGGTCAAGCCCTGGCAGACTTTTTAGCAGCCAATCCAGGCTCAGAGTCCTCCAGAATATATGAAGAGATCCCAGACGAGGTCGTCGACTCGCATGCAACCTCTCACGAGGCTATATGGTAAATGTTCTTTGACGGTGCTTCAAGGACCGGACCTAAAGGCAATATAGTCGTCGTTGTCGGGGTAGTGCTGATCTTCCCTTCTGGATTGGTGATTAACTGCACTTATTCCTTCATCGAGCCCTGCTCTAATAATGTGGCCGAGTACAACGCTCTGGTCATTGGCCTCCAACTTGCAAGAGAGCTGGGGGTAGAATACCTTGAAGCATACGGCGATTCCCAACTAATCGTCAATCAGATCCGGGGCTCGTACGAAGTCCGCCACGAAGACATGATTCCTTATCACCAAATAGCGATCGATATCATCTCGTTATTTGAGGGGTTCTTCATCGAGCATGTCCCCAGACTCCGAAATATTGAAGCCGATGCCCTAGCCGGTCTGGCTACTTCCCTGGCAGTCCCATATTATGATCGTCAATCAGTGGATGTGATAGGCCACGAACTAGTCTGTCCCAAGAACAATGTGTAATTCGTGGCGAGTTATTCCGCCCAGATGATCGATGATGCCCAGACTGGAGAAAACCATTCATCGACTTCGTCGTCTACGACATCCTGCCCGATAATCCAAAGGAAGCCACTTCCATCAGACGACGTTCTCTCAGATTCTTCTACGATACAGAGACAAAAATGCTGTATCGCCGCTCCTACGACGGATTACTGCTTCGGTGTCTGTCAAATGCAGAAGCCAAAGAAGCCGTACGAGAAGCTCACGACGGTGTCTGTGGGGCCCACCAGCCCGGCCCAAAACTGCAAGACCGCCTTCGCCGAATGGGCTACTATTGGCCCACGATGGTGGCAGACGCGACAGATTATGCTAAAAAATGCAAAGCCTGCCAAGTCTACGCGGACTTCATTCACCAACCATCCGAATTTCTACATCCGACGGTGGTATCCTGGCCATTCGAAGCATGGGGAATGGATATCATTGGTCCAATCACTCCACCTTCCTCCAGAGGACATCGCTTCATACTTACGATCACTGATTACTTCTCCAAATGGGCGAAAGCTGTCCCACTCGCAGAAGTCAAGACTTCAAACGTGATCAGCTTCCTTAAGCATCACGTCATCTACCACTTTGGACTACCCCGAAGAATCATCCATGATAATGGTCCGCAATTTGCAAGCCACACATTCTATCGGTTTTACGATAAACACCGTATTCAGAATATCGCTTCGACGCCGTACAACCCGGCAGCAAACAGGTTAGCAGAGGCATTCAACAAAACAATCATCAAACTCCTCAAGAAGTTTGTCTCCTCCAACAAACGTGACTGGAACGAGAAGCTCGACGAATGCTTATGGGCTTATCGCACCATGGTCCGAACAGCCACCGAAAATACACCACTCTCTCTGGTATATGGGAGTGAGGCAGTCCTCCCCTTGGAGACCCAGATCCCCTCACTACGTGTCGCCCTCATACATCAATTGACAACCGACGACAACCACCAGCGTCGCCTACAGGAATTCGAGGCACTAGATGAAAAACGCCTCTTAGCTCAGCAACGAATTGAGCTATACCAAGCACGCATCTCTGGAGCTTTCAACAAGAAGGTCAAAATCAGAACATTCTAGGTGGGCGATCTCGTCTTAGCAGTCCGGAGGTCGATGGTCATGACTCACAAGACCGCCGGCAAATTCCAGCCAAAGTGGGAAGGCCCATTTATCATTGAGACTGTATTCTCCAACGGTGCTTACCGCCTCGCAAAGCAAAACGGAGACTTGCTCATGTTGCCCGTCAACGGCAAGTTCCTGAAGAAATATTATGTTTAAACGATATTCTCAACAAGATCTTCGAGTCATGTACCCGCTGGTACCGCTGAACTCACACCCACAATATTTCAGATTATCGAGTCATGTACCGGCTGGTGCCGCTGAACTCACCTCCACATTCCCTTCAGATTATCGAGTCATGTATCCGCTGGTGCCGTTGAACTCACACTTTCTCAATATTTTAAATTACCGAGTTATGTACCCACTGGTGCCTCTGAACTCACATTTCGGTCACTCTTTCAGATGGTAAGTCACGTATTATTATACCTCTGAACTTTCTTCTTGGAAGAGATCCTCCCTCATGATCCACTACCCGCACTCCCAGTGCACAAAAAGGGTAATCCATCCGCAAATTTCTGAAACGACCATGTCCTCATTACCTCTGAGTTGTTTTCACTTCCACCAAAAACAAACCACCCCCTCGCACAGAACTTCCACGTTCTCCTACCTCTGAGTCGTTCTGTGTACCCCCTCTTCATTGAGCCCACTCCTGCCATGTCCTCATTACCTCTGAGTGGGAAGGCTCCGTCGAAGAAACCTTCATGCTTGCCATGTCCACATTACCTCTGAGCAAGTATGTCGGTTCCCTTTCAACCTATTATCTGTACCCACAACCGAAGTACGACAAGGATAATAGGTCCACAAATGTCCTCTGTTGACCACAAATGTCCGTTGTTGACCACGAATATCTTCCGTGAAGTCTCCCCTGCCATATCCTCATTACCTCTGAGCAGGAAGATTCCACGGTAAAACCCTCATGCTTGCCATGTCCTCATAACCTCTGAGCAAATATGTTGGTTTTCCTTTTACCTTATTATCCGTATCCCGAACCAGGGTACGCCAAGGATAATAGGTCCACAAATATCCCTTGCTAAGCCTCTTAGCATAAATCCACCATCTCACCATGCCCCGGGAGCCCAGCTGCTCCACGACATTCTTTTTGCCAAATACCGAGAGCATCCGTGACCACTTTGCCATGGCTGTTCCAGACATCATGACCAAACTTGTTATCCGTACCTAAAACTAAGGTACGCCTAGGGTAACAGGTCCACAAATAATCCCCCAGCAAGTCCAATTTTGCAAATACCACAAGTACAAGAAAGAAAAGATGAGTTGAAATATGCTCATTTATTCGAAATTCTAAATACTACATCATTTGGGATCACATCCCTTACAAAAAAAGAAAAAAAAGAGAAGCAAAAGAAAACAGAAAGCTGATCACTGCTCCGGGGCACATAACGCCCTAAGACGGTCCGACAGCAAAGCAACCGACCGCTCAAACCTCTGGGGGGCTCGACGCTCCGCCTCGTGGGTCAGCACCGCCTCGTCCTCCAGATGAGCGTGAGCCTGCCAGTTGTCCTCAAATTTCTTAAAGGCCCGCTCCAGGTTAGCAGAAGATCGGGAAACCTTCTCGGCCTCCCGAACGATTGACTCATGTTCTGCCTGAGCAGCCTCCAGCTCTGACTCTAAGAAGGCCAATTCCCTCTGGAGTGCGAGGATCCGCTCCTTCGTATCAACGATTCCACGAGAAGCATACTCTTCCCGAGCACGACAAGCCTGACTCCGACGACCCAGCCGGTCATACGAAGAGAAGAACTTATCAAGGTCTTCCCGTACAACTGGCCCAGCGGTATCTCGGGCAAGCTTGATCCTATCCCGAGCAGCAATGAGGAAGCCCTGCTCCCGCTCAATCGCAGCAGGCAAGCCCGCCTGTCGTATCGCCAGTTGTTGGGTCACAAGCTGATCAGCTTCTGTCAGATTAGGCTCCAGCAGTGCAGCCATCCCCACCCCGCCAGGAAGGGACTTCAAAGTTGCAACCTGACCCCAAGTGCACCGGAGAGATAGAGAAAAAGGGGTCCCCCATTCCACAGCAGCATCTACGCCCCTTTTCAAATGGTGATAGAAGCTGTCAACCACGTCCTGCATCACCTCGTCCAGAGTCTCCGAGGAAGCCGGTGTCAGCGGGAGTATGGCTGGCAGCACTGAAGAAGACGCAACAGAATATGCCGCCCCTGCTACAAGAGAAGTAAACTTTGCACAAAAGGACGCATGAACAGCGGCCAATTCCTCTTCAGCGGCTCGCAGGACTTGAATACTCGGCAGGGCCGAGAGGTCAATCTCCGGAGCCGTATGATCAGCAAACGATGAGGTCGAGACCATCGCCAGCTCCATTCCCATCTGCCCGGGGCTGGCCGGAGGCCCTTCAATATGAAACGGCAAAGAAGAGGGAACGCTCATTTCTCCCATATCACGGCAGGTCGAGCCTTCCCCAAGAACATCCGCGGTGGGAAGTAAAGGGTCAGGACCTACAGGGCCAAGGCAACCATGAATCGATTTGACCCGGAGGATATGTTGATAGAGCAAATAAGCCCCCTCACTAGTCAATATCTGGCTTATCTTACCAATTGAGGAGTGTGGAGGCCGAGGTTCGCCTGCAGCCACCACAGCCTCTTCACCAACAGTCTCCGAGTCAGGTATAATAGACTCCTCCGCCCTTGCATCCTCGGGAGGAGATGCACCGAAATCGGCGTCGCCTTGCTGAAGTTCAGCGGTCTCGAAGACAGGCCCAAGGAAACATTCATCACCCTGGGCTGAGGCTTCGACAACCTGGGAGCTCCCAGCCGCCGCTGAGAGAGCCCCCGCAGAAAGGACCACGGCACACACGCCGCTAATCAAAGCAGCAAAAGCCGGATCAACTCCAGGGACAGTAGACGGTTCAGGAAAGTCCGGTTCATCAGACGGCTACAAAGAAAAGGGATTAAGTCATATCTCCGAGAGAAAAGAAAACTACAACAAAGAGATGGCTACGACTTGGTCTTACCTCCGGAATAGCGTCTGTACCTTCACCCCTCTCGGTAATAAGTAAGCCACGAGACCTAACGGCAGCTCTCTTCACGGAAAAGGTCGCTTTACTGTCAGAAGACTCGTATCTGACTCATTTACGCAAGGAACCAGACACAGCTGAAGGCTGTTCTTCTCTCACTACTTCCTCTTGTGTAGTAAGCAACGTATCTTCCGCCGGTTCATCGGGTGTGGGAAGCGGTTGATCCGCTACTTCTTCACCCCCACCAGAAAAGGAGTCTTCACTATCATGATCATCCTCCTCCTCAGCCGACTCGGAAGGTTCTGATTCAGGAAGGGGAATCTGGAGCGCTAGTTGCTTTCTAGCCTTAGCCCCCTTGGGCTTCTCCTCTAAACCGGTACCCACGATAAAACTGGTACTCGGATTGAAATCAACAGGAGGCTTGTTCGCCATAACGTGATATAAAGCAGCCACGTATAAAATTTCCCTCGGCGCCTTAGCATCGGGGACCGAGAAGCTGGCCCGAGTATGATAAGCGTCGTAATAATTCCATGCCCTGACACCATCAAGAATGCTACCTTCAAAGCCCAAACAAGGGTTGGGACAATCAAGGAATAACTGGCTATAACCAAATTGGCGGGAAAATCTACTAGGTAGGCAAGGCTCCAAGTACACATTATCGCGGTTGCGATAAACCAGATGCGCGGGGCGGATGTTGCGCAACCAGGTGAGCATGTCCGGAGAGAGAAAGTGAGAAGGCCCGGTACCATCGAGATGTACCTTCCTCACTTCCTTATTAGAAAAAGGAGGAACAGACACCAAAAAGTCACACCCATCCACCCTCGCCAGCGCCTTCCGACAAGATGGCATAGTGTTGTATTCCCAAGACCGGCGATGGCATTTGAAAAGGAAGGCGTCTTCATCTGTAGCATCTTCCGCTATGCCAGGTCCCATCAAAGACTTGTAGTACATTGCCAACCACCCCATCAAATAGTGGAAAGGCAGTTCTACGCGCTCAAAATCCAACGTCTTCTTGCACGCAATGACCTTGGACGAAAAGGTTCGAAGACCATGGTGTATGCTACACACCATAGCAGGAAGAAGGGCCAGTCTAACTCCAAATACCAGTTTAACGGCAGGAAGAATGAAATGACGACCGATCCTCTCAATAGAACCCGCTCCTCCCGAGACTACGCAATTTCGCAGTCATATCATTAAAAATTCAGCCAGGAGCGCCTTCTCTGACATCTTTGTGGTCCCGTAGTAAAAATAGCTAAGAGAGTCAGTTTGACTCCCGAATATGTCGCTCTTGGATCGCGACTTCTTGACGCTTAACATCAGATCCTTCATCTCTCCATGCGTTCGAGGGGTTCGAGGAGTAACTTCGCCTGAAGGGTCAACTTTAAAAAGATAATTAATCCAGGATGTGGTGTGGAGAGCGGTCCCCTCGGAGCTATCCACCATTTTTATAGCCATCTGATGACAAGCACTATGGTGGCATAGCAACTCCCGATATACCGCAACAAAACCTGGGAGTCGTCGGTCCAAGTCCTCAAACTCCTCATTCGACGGGGTATACACCTCGAAAGGCTCATTCCCCCACGGAAGTTTGGAGACAGTATACATCTCATGGAGAGCAAGCCCCAACTCCCCTTCGGGTGCAAAGAACGTCCCCATTCGCTGGCTATACATCTCCAAGAGCGCCACGAACAGTGGCTTATTGATAGGAAGCCCATGACAAGTGCCCCGAATGGCCTGGTAAAGTCCCACCTCCCGCAAGAATGTTCCGTAGGTCGGCAGAACCCAAGTGGTCAACTGGGCCCACGTAGAAGTGGGGTTTATCCAGTTCGGCAGTGCCAGCCTACCAACGGGATAAGACTTCTTACGAACAAGCCGATTCAGGAAGGTATCAGGTTGAGTAAGTGTGAAGTTGGGACCGTATACATTCATGAAAGAGCCCGGGGCCAGACCCATCATGTATCGGAGGACGGAATCCTTACCCGTATACGCTGACCGCATGTTCGGATTATAATAGATGTTGCCCATCAATATCCCTGATTGAGTAGGAGTTAAGTTACACACCATCTTCCTGTCCAGCAACACCATGTTGAACCACGACAAAGGATAATGACGTTCCATGAGCGGAATATGGATTGCCACCCCATCCAAAGAAAAATCCCAGTTCTCGGAAATCTCTAAAACTAGGGGATTCTTGATGATTAAAGCATCTCCAAAAAGGAACGAAGGCTTCAGGTATTTTCCATCCAGCTTCCCAGTATTCATCATAGAACGGAGGTAATAGAGGGTCTGATTCTCGATGGCGTTCAACCTCTCCGAAGGCTCATCAGCAGGGAACTGATTCAACACATGCTTAATTAAGCCGTCAAGACGCACGCCCAGGGCGAATTGATTTGAACCCACTATAAGTTCCCCCGTAGGATTTACTGGCAGATTCACTGAAGAAAAAAACAAACAAGTCAAAAAGATAGCTGAGACACAAAACTACATGATGCTTATGCGGCTCAAGTATAGCCTCATGCGGCTCGGTTTAAAAGAGTTCATACAGGTCAGTCCAAATGAGCTTATGTGGCTCAATTTGAAAGAGCCCATGCGGTTCAGTTCGAATAAGCTTATGCGGTTCGGCTCGAAAGGAACTTATACGGTTCAGTACAGATGAGCTTATGCGGTTCGAAAGGAGCATATGCGGATATGGTCCGATTCGAACAAGCTTATATAAATCGGCTCGAAAAAGCTTATGCGGTCCAGCGAAGATGAGCTTATGCGGTCCAGTTCAAATAATCTTATACGGTTCACTTCGAAATATGCTTATGCGGCTCAGTTTGAAAGAGCTCATGCGGTCCAGATGGTCTTATGCGGCCCTGATTATGAAGTAGTTACGCAAACAACTTTCATGCGGCTCAGGCCTGGGTCATATCCCATGCGGTCCGAATATGATTCGGACACACAGCATACTTGGGAATATAGGCTCGCGCATAAAATATGCGGCGTAGCCATGGCAGTTCATATTGATGGTCCTACAAGCAATAGGCGGGTGAACGTCGTAGTGAAAAACGGGTACGCCAACCGTCGGAGGAGCCGCCACGTTCGTCGTCGCAGTCGATGAAGACGCGGCCTTCTTACCCTTCGTCGTCGCAGAAGATGACGCGGCCTTCTTGCCCGTAGCAGCAGCAGTCTTCTTGGGAGCCATTGCCGATCGCTGATAGGAGAAGACGAAGAGGAAGTCTACAACGAAGAGTTCGAGCAAAAGAGAGAAGGTAAAGAAACCCTCAAAGAATAAACTTACTCCTACTTATAGGCGAAGGAGGCTCGAAAGAACAAAATAAATGCCTCGATCTACGTGCCGCCTAAAAGAATAAACCGCTTCGGTCAAAACAAAACTGACCCTTGGGATCCTCCCCCAAGAGGCGGCAAATCAAGGGCATTTAATGCAGAAGATTTGCACACGTGGCTAAGACACGTGGCAAAAAGCTTATGCGGTCTCATAGCTCATACGGCCAGATAAATTCATGCAACTATACCATCTATGCGGTCAACAAAGGCCATGCTTCTTATTCAAAGTATTTTAATTTTACAAATTGAAAACTTTGAAGGGGGTCTTGTAGAAGCATGGAAAATATCAGAACGATCATCTATGTGGCTCAGAACAGGAGAACCCCATGCGGCTTATACAGGAGCAGTCCCATGCGGTTCAGAGAGACTCTTAGTCTCATGCGGCTCGGACAGGAGAGTCCATACGGCTTGCATAGGGACAGCCCTACGGTTCAAAGAGTCCCCCAGCCGCATGTGGTTCAAAAGTACATGCGGCTCACGGAGATATGCGGCTCAATGCCACGTATACCCACGAAGACCCCTTCACACAGCTGGCCATCGAGCAGTCTGTCTATTTAATGCTCTGTCATGATTTGACAGCTGACGGCTCTGACATAAAGTATCATAATAGCCCTGCCATAATGACAGACTCTTGGGAAATAGGAGAAAATCTCTGACGCGATTCGAGATTGACACGTGGCTACTCCCATGTGGCTCCAGTGAAGAACAGCTTCATGCGGCTGGCAAGGATCGTCTTCCTGCGGCTCACCAAAAAGCCATCCCATACGGCTCGCAGTTACTACCCTTATACGGTTCACCAAGGAACCATCTCATACGGCTTGCAAAAACTATACCTATGCGGTTCGCCGAGACGCTATCTCATGCGGTTCATGGATGTCATGCGGCTTTGGCAGAGTCCATCATCAAGACACGTGGCAGAGATTCAATGACAGCTGGCAGCAAAGATGGTTATGAGATGCAAAGATTTACCAGATCCTAATGACCTTATCCTTATAATTAATGGGATCAGGTTATATCATTCATAATCAAACCAATGGGACACGTGGTGGGAGATCCAAGCTACACAATCAATCATGAAGATTTAAAGCAATCAGCATTAATTATTTAAAAGATTTAGTGCTACCCCCATTTATGGCCTAGATCCTTCACGCCTAAAACGAATGGTCTAGATTGATTAAGCATCAGGCCGCCGCCACTTCGAGAATGGGCAATCATCCAAACCCTAATGATGCCCCCACTATTATAAATAGCAAGGTGCCATTCTCTTGTGAGATATACATTATCAGAGACGCATACACAGAGAGCTTCCCCCCTAATAATCAGAGAGAAAATACACAGAGAGAGAGAAGCCAGAAGAGCAACACGAGGAGAGCAAGAAGAGCATTTCTTCGTCAACGCCAACCATCTTCTCACAGGAGCCAAGGCTGCATACCGATCGTCCAAGGAGTAAGACAGGGCTGCCGTCGCCTTCCCGAGCCTCTATCGTCACCTCCTAGAATCTAAAATAAACAATTGTACTTAGACTGCTGTACCTAGGTTTTCGTCCCTAGGCTTTCTTTGTACAAGCGAGTTTGTAACGTGAAGTAAAAGTTCGGTCCTCCGATAATTGTTCTGTTCTTTTATATTTTATGGCAAACAGGGTATCCCAAGCGCCCGGGTGCGTAAGTATCATATTTTCTTCCTGATCTGAGGCTAGTAAAAGCACTTGCTCTCGATCGTTGTAGGAAGAATTTTGGGACCATTATATTTGCTCCCTAATCTGAGACTAGTAAAGGGCTGCACTCGATCGTTGTAGGAAGACTTTTGGGACCATCATATTTTCTCTCTGATCTGAGGCTAGTAAAGTACTGTGCTCGATCGTTGTAGCGAGACTTTTGAGACCCACCCTGTCCGTTAGTCCTGGGGGGCTGGTTGCGGGTGGTTCTGTACAACTTTCCATCAGGAGCCCGTATAACAGTTAACGGTGCCTGCTGACGGTCAGTAGCTTGGACAGTTGACTGGGCTTGTTGGACCCGCACTGCCCGAGACTTCTTCGACTTTGCACCCGAAGGTGCGTAGTAGGAAGAGTACAAGTTGGAAAGAGGAAAAGGAAGTTGGTGCATTTTTCAAAGGAGGCAAGGGAGCTCTATTTATAGAATGGAGTGAGCCCTTTTTTCTTCTCCTTTCCGTTGTGGGACTAAAAGTAATATTTTCCATACTTCTACAAGACCCTCTTCAAAGTTTTCAAATTACAAATTTGGAATACTTTGCATAAGAAGCGTGGAAAGTAGAGTTGTTTATGTGTGGCAATCCTATAGAGGTAGCATGGACGTGATAGGTTTGGGTACTTCTGCTGGAGAATTTATGTGGACTTATCATCCTTGGCGTAACTTGGTTTTATGTACGGATAAAAAGTTGAGAGAGGGAACCATCATATTTACTCAAAGGTGGTGAGAATATTATAAATATGGGGTTGAAGTAATAAGGATGTGGTGGGAGTGGACTCGGATGAGGATACATAGAACAGCTCAAAGGTAATATGGACGTGGAAGTTTTACGTAACGGGTAATGAATGCCACGGAATAACTGGGTTCCAGAAGCATATGATTGTGAAAAAGGGGTACATGTACTAGAGGACCTAATACATCATTTGTAGTCAACAGTGGACATTTGTGGACCTATTATCCTTTTTGTGTACTGGCAATACGAGTACGAAAAATAAGAGGAGAGAAAACCAACATATTTACTCAGAGGTAATGAGGACGTGGTAAATATGGGTCTAAAGTAGAGCCTTCCTACTCAGAGGTAATGAGGACGTGGTAGGAGTGGGCCTAATGAGGATACACAGAACAACTCAGAGGTGCTATCAACGTAGAAGTTCTATGTATTGGGTGATTTGTTTGTGATGGATGGAAAAAATAACTCAGAGGTAATATGGACGTGGTTGTTTTTCCCATTAGAAAATTTTATGGACCTTTTATCCTTTTTGTGCACTGGTGGTATGAGTAATAGATTTGAATAATATTTTGTGGATCTACTACTCATTGGTACACCGATGGTGTGATTAATAGATTAGGATAACTTTTATGGACCTATTATCCTTCTGCGTACTGGTGGTGGGGTAATAGATTAGGATAACTTTTGTGGACCTATTACCCTTCTACGCACTGGCTGTGCGGGTAATAGATTTGAAATAAAACCCAACAGAGGTGATAGGTTTTGTGGTCTTAACACCGTATCTTTTATCCCGGGTTGGGGTACAGGTGTTAAGTCGGAAGATTATCGGTATCAGAGGAAATATGGACGTGACACATGATAATCATGACCAAGAAGTGTGCTCAAGGATAATGATGAACTGGGCTGACTCCTGTAAGGTAAAGCATTAGAGTGGGAGTTCAGAGGTATCATCGTACATGACTCGCCATTCAGTGAGATGCAATAGAGTGTGAGTTCAGAGGTATCATCGTACGTGACTCGCTACTCAGGGAGATATGATAGTTTTGAGGGAGTACCAGCATGTCGTTTAGATATAGTATTTCTTCAGGAATTTGCTATAATAATGTTGGAGTTGACTGCTGCAGAGGCGATCGTCGATCGCTGTCATAATTTAGACCTGGGGTAGCCTCTATGTCGTACCCCTATTTTTGTATGAAGTACTTAGCCTGAGGACTATACAGGTAGAGCGGTAGTCTCCCAGTATCGGGTTCAAAATCAAACTCTTGAGGCATGAAGAGTTCAGATCCTTTATTTCGGCCAAAGATACCTGAGACTAGGAAGTTGGCTTGCGGTATGGACAGCTGTCACATCATCAGGAGAGGGACTATCCACCCTTGCAACTAGATACTTTTGTGAGTTCTGCATCTTCTTCTGCTATCCCCTACGTAACCGAAGGTTGGGACACTGTCTTGGACAACTTGACCACCAAGGGTTCAGCTTGTGGTATTGGCTTGCCTGAGGGTGTCGGATCGACACTTGGTTGCCGACTCGTCTTGGAAAGACAGATGACCATCGGCTCGGCAGAAGATTTCGTGTCTTCCGAATGCTTTTGACTAGATATTGGCAATTGGATCACCATAGGCCCTATGACGGGTTTTGGCTCTTGGCTGGACCTTGGGAGTCGGATGACCATTAGTTTCGACTGCACAGCTGGGGCGAAAGAACCGAGCACCTCTTTATGCAAAGTTACGACAAGGGGTACGGCTTTGCCGGTTTATGGGCCTGGAGATAAATTCTCAAGGGTTCGTCTGGCCCTGTGATGACCTCCAGTTCGTCAATTATGTGCTTCTTAGATTCTTCGTATAGACAAGCCTCCGAAAGTAATAGGACTCAACCCCTTTGAAGGGATCGATGTTGGCAAATTTTGTCTTTATGAAGCCGTACTTACTGACATACTTGAAGCACTGGTGGAGTGTGGATGGCACAATCATGTAGTCATGTATCCACGGACGAGAAGAGAAGTCCAGGAGCTTCGTGCAATGTTTTACGCCCGAGAATCCTCTCGGGACCTTAGGATACGACAGCCGTATCCCGTTGTATGGAGAGATGTCCCCTTCCCTTCTCGCCTCCTTAGCTTCTTCTGCAGTAGTGGGAGCTAATATTCCGGGTGGATTATTGCCTGGGGTTGGCACGGTCGTATTTGAGTCCGCATTGACGGTGGGACCCAAGCTTGTTTGACCAGGTGTCTTTGCTTGTAGAGCCGGTAGGGCAGCCTTGATCTCATCTACTGACTTAATCAAGGTTTGGAGTACGGCCTCATGATTATCGAGGCACTGTCGATCACTGGGACCGTCTTGGTCGTTATCAGTCATGAATACCGTCCTCAAATAAGAAGAAGTGGAAGGAACTGTAGAAGACGTGCCTTTCGAATCATACCCTCGCATAGAGAAGTCGTCGGGGTATGTGGGAATATTCTCCTCTGGTTCAGACTCGGAGGAGGTGCTACCCCCTGTATAGGAGGTTGCCTCGTCTTGGCACCTGTGGACGTTTTTAGGGATGTCTCAGTCTATTGTATCTGTTGGAGGGATTGTTTTCCCTGGTTCATTTTTTTAAAATGTCGAATTGTTGTGGATGTTCCGAGGAGTGCTACCCGTAGCTCCAACTACCCCCAGGGATGTAGATAACGAGTCTCCAAGTGATGAAGATTTCGTCTTTGAGCGGGTACCTTGATAAACCCCTCCTGTGATGGCTGTGGACAACCCCCTAGATGAGAGTTTCTTGGCCGTGATGGTTGAGATTGTCGGGCTGGACGTATTTATTTTCTTCCGTCCCTTGCCAGTAGGGACCTTTCGGGTAGAATTACATCAGGCGAAAGGAAGTGCCTCGTCCCCCGAGCTTTATTGCGGGACCGGTCCTGGTTGCTGCAGTCTTTGGAAGACGGACTGCCGGTCCTCTTGTACTGCTGTCTTGTTGCAGCAGCAATTGACAATGACTTTAGTACAGTGACGTCCATGGAAGGACTCTTTGCACGCCAAGGTTTCTTCTCTTTCCTTGCGCTTATGAAGGATCACATCTCGTAAGTAAAGGATATCTCGATCAACCTCTGCACTCGTTTTGTGGGCACGGGTATTCCTAGTACACGAGTGCGTAGGTATCATGTTTTCTCCCTGATGCGGGACTAGTAAAAGCACTTACCCTCGATCATTATTGGGAGACTCTTGAGAACCACCCTGTCCGTTTGTCGCCGGGGGCTGGACACGGGCGGTTCTGTACAACTTTCCATCAAAGGCTCGCATAACAGTTAGCAGGACTCTCTGACGGTCAGTAGTTAGGGCAGTTGACTGAGCTCGACGAGCCTGCGCTGTCCTAGACTTCTTCGTTCTAGCACCCGAGGGTGCATAGTAGGAAGAGTCCAAGCTGTGCCGTATCGAGTCTGGCACATCCTCATTGGAGCTTCTGAGGTCAGGCCCGCATGAGAGGCGGTCGAAGACTGAACCCGAGCTGCATAGGGCGGATGGTCGGTAGCTGGGATTGGATGCCGCATATGTCATTTCCCTGCGGCTGGGATTGTTGGCCGCATTTGCATTCTCCCTGCGGCCTGTACCCTTATACGGCTTCTTCTTGGACCGCATGGAGTTCCCGTTTGCCCCCGCAAGTCCAGTATCATAGTGTTTTTCTTTACTGGATTTGGGGACAACGGGGTCCTCTGCGGTTTGAAGAGGGGCCACATGTGAGTCTTCTTCGCCGTATTGAGCAGCAGAGAAAACTTGTTCCAGAGCTTGGAGAGAGGCAACGATTTTGGGCCTCCACGTCCTGCGGACCTTCTTTGGGCCGGCTCGCTTCTGGATTGGTCTAGCGCTCCCTTCAGAGAGCATCTCTTCGAATGCTTGCTGGTCGAAATGAACAACAAGCATTTGTTGCGTGGAACCGAGTTTGGCTGCGTCCGATTGCATCACCAACTTACAGCAGTGGAGAAGTTAGTCCCCAGCAGAGTCGCCATTGTGTTTGCCATTGATCGTCGTAGAACAGAACATTTTTTTATAGGAGGACTGAACTTGACTCACAATTATAAAGTCGCTTTTACAAAAGAGAGCTTAGGAACAAAACCTAGGAAAAGCAATCTAAGTACAATTGTTTAGTTTTGATTCTGGGAGGTGACGGTAGAGGCTCGGAAAACTGCTATCAACTCTGCCTTACTCCTTGAACGATCGAACGCGACCTCGGCTCAGGTGAAGAAATGCTCTCTGAAGACACGAAGGGAAGAGTCTGCTTTTAAGCTTTGTGTGCTTTCCTATGTGTCTATCTTCCTCTCTTGCAAGGAGATAGCACCTTATTATTTATAAGAATTCATAAGGAATGGGATGTACAGCCACGTGGCAAATTTTGGGCCATATGGTTGTAACTATTGTAGTGCCCCGCTCCGCGAAGGTACTAGATAAACAGAGAGATCGGATTGCTGGCTCTGCAATAGAAGACGATTAATCTGGGGTAGTGGACAAAGACTCATTTTATGATTCGCTTGTGCCTAATAAGAATCAGAGTTTTTGAATAAATATTGTTGCTAATAAAAAGATGGTAATCATTGAGTGTGCTTGTAAAAGATTTCACATGTTGCTATGCTAAGAAAAAGAAAAGAGTTAATCTGTATGCTAAGGAAAAAGGAATTGTTGTATGCTAATAAGAATCGACATGATGCCTTGATTGAATAAATGTTGCCTTGTTAAATCAATGAGTTGATGCTGTGCTAAATTAGAGATGTGCCTCGAATGAATGAACTGTTGCCATGCTTAATGAGTAAAGAAAAGAGAATGTTTACATGTCCCTGAATAGAGTATAACTATGAAGAGTAGAGTTCATGCTTGTTGATTTTGTGCTTGCTCAAATAAAGATTGTTCATTGTCCCTTGATTGTTGCTATAAACGACAAAGATGTATAGAGAAGGCATATTGTGCTGTTAAAAGAGATGATACGGGTTGTCCGTATAGAGAAAAGAGTAGAGCCATTGGCTCGATACATGAAACAGAAGAAGTAAATGTTTACAAGTTGCTAGATTGATGCTTGATAGTTTTATCTAATAGTTGCATTTGCATTGGTCTTGGACAACTTGTGCACAAGTATAGATCCTTACGACCGGTTCTGGGACACCGGAGCCGTTCGCCCTGGGGGGATAGAGTAACGCCCTGCGGTAAAGAGACCAAGGGGTGTATAGAGTGTCCACTTAGCGACGAGCTGAACCCAAGAGTCACATCGGCTAAATCATAGGTTTTCCATTGACCATCATATAGATAAGTGTCGGTTAGTGAAGAGCTGAACCATGTGCACAGCTGCTAGTATGTGCGTTATCAGTACAAGCTGACCCGGAGCGTCACAACTACTGGTCTACGTATATATTAGTGTAGAGCTGGGCCTTGCATCACAGCTGCCAATCGAGTTGCATGAGTCGGCAGAAGAATGTTTTGTTGAGGGCTAACAACGTAGAGACGAACAGAGAAAATATTGGTTTTTATCATATTTATGCTAATCCATGTCTTGTACAGGGATGGACGGTCGTCTATGGTAAGAATCACTTAAAAGTGATGCATATTTACTGCTTAAGTCTTTGACATGAATTGTTTGCAGAGATTTATCTATACAATAAAATGATGTGCCCCTTTTTCGGAAAAGATATGACATCGTGCTTATAATTGTCCCTAAGAGTTGCTTCAATAAAGAAATGATTATGCTCATGAAACATGCTGCACACTCCACAGAAATGAATAGTCCCTTGTATGCTTGACATGAAAAGAAAAGAAATGAACTGTGGCTTTTAAAAGATATTTTCAAAAGAGATGTAAACTGACTCTGTATACATGGAATGAACATAGATAAAAGTAGCAAGATCAAATCACAAGAAAATGTTTTCTCACTAAATGAACAGTGATCGTTTCAGAAGAATGTAGCCCCTTTGTCCATAATTCACCAGTATGGTGATATACTGACCCACCATCAGTCTCCATATAAGTGTACTATGCATCGAGAAGGATAGTCTGAAGCGATAGCCTGTGCCTTATCCTCAGGAGCCAGAAATCAGAAGAGATGCCAAGAGATGACACCTGTTGTAAGAGTTGGTTTTGTATATAAAGGGATGTAGTATATGGAAACAGGATCATTGTAATCTGTAATGTTCTGAGAGAATGTAACATTGTATCAGAGAGAATCGAGAGCTTGTAATCTGTTCAAATGAAATTAAAAAAAAGAATTGTTCTTGTTACCATTGTGTTCAATGCATGTATTCTGAAAATATGTCCGCTGCTGCTTCAATTATCTGCTATATGTTCCGCTGCGTTATTGTCAACCTTGTCTATCTTGTCTTGTTACAGGTCTTAGCCTTGTGCAAGTGCAACTTAGTCTTACACAGCATCATGCCTTAGCGAGGACGAACGATCCCAAAAGAGCCAAAGCGAGGACGAAAGGACTCTGCGGGATCGTGGCGTGACAGAATGGTATCAGAGCAACACGATCCTCTGGCCAATTGATTCGATTGAATTCAAAGAAGTTTTCCACATCAAAAATTTCCTTGCCTGCTTGATATCATCAATGAGCTGAATGTTCCATACAATAAGTTTGTAAATATTTTTATGATGTCGATATATATTTTATCGATTTAATGGATTGAGATTGAGATGCTTTATTGAACAAGAGTTTTGATAGGATCTGAATTGAGAGTTTTATCGATTGAAGATGGCGAAGGATGAGGACTATCGTTGCTACGGATATCGTAAGTTTCTCCTTAAGTTTCGAGGACGAAACATTTTCTCGGTGGATAATTATGTAGTGCCCCATTCCACGAAGGCACTAGATAAACAGAGAGATCGGATTGCTGGCTCTGCAACAGAAGACGATTAATCTGGATGAGTGGACAAAGACTAATTTTATGATTCGCTTGCGTCTAATAAGAATCAGAGTTTTTGAATAAATATTGTTGCTAATAAAAAGATGGTAATCATTGAGTATGCTTGTAAAAGATTTCACATGTTGCTATGCTAAGAACAAGAAAAGAGTTAATCTGTATGCTAAGGAAAAGGAATTGTTGTATGCTAATAAGAATCGACATGATGCCTTGATTGAATAAATGTTGCCTTGTTAAATCAATGAGTTGATGCTGTGCTAAATTAGAGATGTGCCTCGAATGAATGAATTATTGCCATGCTTAATGAGTAAAGAAAAGAGAATGTTTACATGTCCCTGAATAGAGTATGACTATCAAGAGTAGAGTTCATGCTTGTTGATTTTGGGCTTGCTCAAACAAAGATTGTTCATTGTCCCTTGATTGTTGCTATAAATGACAGAGATGTATAAAGAAGGCACATTGTGCTGTTAAAAGAGATGATACGGCTTGTCCGTATAGAGAAAAGAGTAGAGCCATTGGCTCGATATATGAAACAGAAGAAGTAAATGTTTACAAGTTGTTAGATTGATGCTTGATAGTTTTACCTGATAGTTGTCTTTGCATTGGTCTTGGACAACTTGTGCACAAGTATAGATCCTCACAACCGGTTCTGGGGCACCGGAGCCGTTCGGCCTAGGGGGCATAGAGTAACGCCCTGCGGTAAAGAGACCAAGGGGTGTATAGAGTGTCCACTTAGCGACGAGCTGAACCCAAGAGTCACAGCGGCTAAATCATGGGTTTTCTGTGGACCATCATATAGTTAAGTGTCGGTTGGTGAAGAGCTGAACCATGCGCACAGTTGCTAGTATGTGCGTTATCAGTACAAGCTGACCGGGAGTGTCACAACTATTGTTCTACGTATATATTAGTACAAAGCTGGGCCTTGCGTCACAGCTGCCAATCGAGTTGCATGAGTCGGCAGAAGAATATTTTGTTGAGGGCTAACGATGCAAAGACGAACAGAGAAAATATTGATTTTTATCATATTTATGCTAATCCTTGTCTTGTGCAGGGATGGACGGTCGCCTATGGTAAGAATCACTTAAAAGTGATGCATATGTACTGCTTAAGTCTTTGACATGAATTGTTTGCAGAGATTTATCTATACAATGAAATACTGTGCCCCTTTTCCAGAAAAGATATGACATCGTGCTTATAATTGTCCCTAAGAGTTGCTTCAATAAAGAAATGATTATGCTCATGAAACACGCTGCGCACTCTACAGAAATGAATAGTCCTTTGTATGCTTGACATAAAAAGAAAAGAAATGAACTGTGGCTTTTCAAAGATATTTTCAAAAGAGATGTAAACTGACTCTGTATGCATGGAATGAACATAGGTAAAAGTAGCAAGATCACATCACAAGAAAATATTTTCTCACTAAATGAACAGTGATCGTTTCAGAAGAATGTAGCCCCTTTGTCCACAATTCACCAGTATGCTGATATACTGACCCACCATCAGTCTGCATGCAGGTGCACTATGCATCGAGAAGGATAGTCCGAAGCGATAGCCTGTGCCTCATCCTCAGGAGCCATAAATCAGAAGAGATGACACCTGTTGCTAGAGTTGGTTTTGTATATAAAGGGATCTAATGTATGGGAACGGGATCATTGTAATATGTAATGTTCTGAGAGAATATAACATTATATCAGAGAGAATCGAGAGCTTGTAATATGTTCAAATAAAATCAATAAAGAGAATTGTTCTTGTTACCATTGTGTTCAATGCATGTATTCTGAAAATATGTCCGCTGCTGCTTCAATTATCTGCTATATGTTCCGCTGCGTTATTGTCAACCTTGTCTATCTGGTCTTGTTACAGGTCTTGGCCTTGTGCAAGTACAACTTAGGCTTGCACGGCATCACGCCTTAGCAAGGATGAACGATCCCAAAAGAGCCGAAGCGAGGAAGACAGGACTCTGCGGGATCGGGGCGTGACAACTATGCCTCGAGACTTGGTTTATATTGGACAGCTGGGGGTTGGTTGAGATTAATCATGATCTATTTGTTGCAGTAAATCTGAACTGTTAAGACTTGGTTAATCTCTGCCACGTGTCTCAACTATTATTCTGTGGCGAGCCGCATGAAGGATGTATCCTGGCTGAGCCGCATGAGGGACTGTCTCACAATCGAGCCGCATGAAGAATGTCTCATGACCGAGCCGCATGAAGGACGTCTCATAAACGAGCCGCATGAAGAATGTCTCATGACCGAGCCGCAAGAGAGATGCTTCATGATCGAGCCGCATGAGAGGTGTCTCATGACTGAGCCACATAAGGAGTGTCTCATAGGCGATCCGCATGAAGGATATCTCATGACCGCACCGCATAAGGCAATATCTCATGACCGAGCTACATGAAGGACGTCTTATGACCGAGCCACATGAAGGACGTCTCATGACCGAGTCGCATGAGCAATGTCTCATGACCGAGCTGTATGCAGATTGTCCCATGACCGAGCTGCATGAGGAATGCCTTCTGACCGACCCGTATAAAGAACGTCGCATGAATGAGCCGCATGAGTAATATCTCATGACCGAGCCGCATGAGGAATGCCTTCTGACCGAGCCGCATGAGGCCATCTCATGACTGAGTCGCATAAGGAATGTTTCATGACTAAGCCGCATGAAGGATATCTTCTGGCTGGATGGGTATGGGGGCCCTAGGAGAAGGTGTTATGCCGAATGTAGAGAGTTTTGTTTGTCTTCCTCTTGACTTTTCGAACAAAATGAATTTGACCGACCCTCCTCCTTGGCGAGTGTTGGCACTGCGGATCATGGATCTCCTTGTTCGAAAAAGATTTGACGGTGGACTCTTTCAGAAGATTGTAATGCGCTTGACTGAGATGATGCGCCTAACTGAGACATCTGAGTAATGCATCTAGTTGAGAGCAGGCCGTTACAACGTCTTCAATTAGCATCATGTTTCCGAGATGATGTTAGAAAGGCGCAGTAGGTCACAGTCACTGGAACACAAACTGCCTTGATAGTGGAGCCACTGTCTTATGGCCGCGGCAGTTGATGATGGCTTGGGTGCAGTGGTGTCCTGGAAAGAGTGCATCGTAGGCCAAGGTTGCTTCTCTCTTCTTGCGTTTCTGAGCAATCACCTCTCGTAAGTTGCTACAGATTGATCTACCTTCGTATCCGTTTTGTGGGCCCGGGTATCCCGAGCGCCCGGGTGCGTAGGTATCATATTTGCTCCCTGATCTGAGGCTAGTAAAGCACTACGCTCGATCGTTGTAGGAAGACTTTTGGAACCATCATATTTGCTTCCTGATCTGAGGCTAGTAAAGTACTACGCTCGATCATTGTAGAAAGACTTTTGGGACCATCATATTTGCTCTCTGATCTGAGGCTAGTAAAAGTACTTGCTCTCGATCGTTGTAGAAAGACTTTTGGGACCATCATATTTGCTCCCTGATCTGAGACTAGTAAAGTACTGCGCTCGATCGTTATAGGAAGTCTTTTGGGACAATCATATTTGCTTCCTGATCTGAGGCTAGTAAAGCACTACGCTCGATCGTTGTAGGAAGACTTTTGGGACCATCATATTTGCTCCCTGATCTGAGGCTAGTAAAGCACTGTGCTCGATCGTTGTAGGGAGGCTTTCGAGACCCACCCTGTCCGTTAGCCCTGGGGGACTGGACGCGGGTTGTTCTGTACAACTTTCTATCAGGAGCCCGTATAACAGTTGACGGTGCCCGCTGATGGTCAGCAGCTTGGACAGTTGACTGGACTTGTTGGACCCGTACTGCCCTAGTCTTCTTCGACTTAGCACCCGAAGGTGCATAGTAGAAAGATTCCAAGTTGGAAGGAGGGAAGGGAAGTTGGTGCCCTTTTCAAAGGAGGCAAGGGGGATCTATTAATAGAATGGAGTGAGCCTTTTCTTCTTCTCATTTCCGATATGGAAGTAAAAGCAATATTTTCCATACTTCTACACCATATTCTACACCATTAGAAACCTTATGACCATAGTCTGGCAGGCTTTACACAAATAGAAATACATGACTTAGACGTTAGAGATCATTCATATGATGTGCCTTAAAGTTCGTTACCCCATCGATAAGCTCTCGTATACTATAAAAGAGTGGATCCTTCTATTCTATCGACTCATGTATCGTTTTACGCAATTATTTTCATTTATTAGAAATCGGGGTACGGTCCTCAAAACTTATTCATAACTACCACATCACGTTATCAATCATATCATGACTTATTATTACCAAAGGTCAAGGTACGATGTCGCGACTCAAATATTCCTAATCTCGTTATTCATAAAACCATGTCCTAGTCTCTGGAGTGCGTAGATTGTAAGTCGTCTACTTTCTGCAATTCACTAAGCTTACGATTGAATAAAGTAAATTGGTTCTCACTAGGATGATAAATTAGTGACTCATGAACTCCCACTCCCTTTTTGGATCTTTTGGTGTCCCTTATCGTGACTTTGATATTCGGAGCGTAATACTAGCAGTTACCTTACAACAGATATCATATGCAAGACCTAGTTGAGTCCACCTTCAAGTAGACATATTATGTCCCACTCAAACACGTCTTCTTTTACTCTATTTTTATGATACGACTTTCAAGTCAAAAAGGACTAGCGATAACCCTTACCATAACACCGATGTACTTTTCGACCGCAATTAGAGACCCAACCTTGACTAAAATCTTTTGGATCAATATATGGCTGTGATTTACTCGAAGCCCTCTACGCACATGCCACTAATGTGCCACCCAATTAAGGTCCCGTGTGCTACTTATACATAAAAGTCACAGATGGTGCATTTTCTGGCTTAAGGAACCTAGTCAACTAACCCAATTGGCAATTAGCCCAACCACTTGAGCAAGAACCTATTCTAGGTTACCCTAACCTAATAGAAATAGCCTAGATGGATTTTGCAGATCTTTTCCAGCCAATATAGACAAATACCACAGACTTATTCAATCAAAAAAATTGATGTCCAATTAGGGAACCCATTAAGGCCCGGTTAAACCCATCTATACCTATTGCCATATTTGGACTATAAAACTAGACTTGATGAAATAGGTCCTTACACCTATGATGTGGTCCCCGTCTCTTGGCTCACTAATCCTCCTTCCATAAATCCCTTAGCCGTATCTCTTCGTAGCCAATGTTATGCATCCCTCTGTTTGCCATTAAAATTGTTTTGATTGAAATCTTAATACAAACAGAACAGTGATACAATATAGGACTTAGATGTAGTCCTAGGAGTACACTTTTGTTTAAGCTGGGTCCTTAGTGCCAATGGAGCGAGTGGTAATGCGTTGACTCCGTTGACCGGCTGACGACGGTTATCGGTTCTCTGAAGGTGTGGATTGCTCTGGGTGCTGGAGCTTGCTGAGAGGAGGAAGACGTTGAGTGTCTAGAACTGCCCCTCGGTGATTCTCTCTATGTTGTGAGTCTTCTGTTCTGAGTCTCTATGTGTGTGTGTGAAGGAGATGACCCTTCTATTTATAGTTTTGCAGGCTGGCTGCTCATGCGCGCATGTAGGATGCGTCGGTGTGGGAACGCCACGTGGAGGTTGCTGATGAAGGCGCATGGATGCTGCGCCCTGATCGAGGGGGAGAACTCTTCATACTGCTGTTGTGAGCCGGCACGTAGAAGAGAGAAGATCTTTCCGTTGCTGAAATCTTGGACGAGTTGAGTCAAAAGACACGTGTCGTCGACTCATGGTTCGAAGATCTCGGATTTGGTGGAGAGGAGTAATCTGGTGGGCTGCGCCTTGGATTGGGCGCAGGAGGAGGCTGCGGCTCATAACCTTTAGGAGTTACAAACCATTTGGGGCGCATGGCTTTTGAGGCGCATGTAGGCGACTTTCCTTCTGTCTTTCGGGATCAGAGAGCAGTCTGAGGCGCATGGCTTTTGAGGCGCATGCTGATTTGGACGCATGGCCGTAGAGGCGCATGCTGATTTGGACGCATGGCCGTAGAGGCGTATGCTGATTTAGACACATGGCCGTAGAGGCACATGCTGATTTGGACGCATGGCCGTAGAGGCGCATGCTGATGGTGGAGTGGCCACGTGGCAGTAGCCGTCGAAACAAGGTCATGATGATGCTGACGTTGCCGACGCTTCGTTTTCTGAAAAGCTGTCAACTGTTCAGACTTTGGGAGGCGTGCTGCCAACTCTGTCAGTTCAGCATTTAATGTTGGTGACGTTCGATGGACAGCTGAGTGGGCGCGTCGGTTGGCGTTCCACTCGGTATGGAGATGTGTGAGGGCGCACCCTCTGTAATGCGCCGAGTACTGTAGGGCGCGTCTGTGTGATGCGCCTGACGCCGAAGGGCGCGTCCGTGTGATGCGCTGTCTGGCTGGCGTATCGGACATGTCTTTTAATGATGCGGCTGTCTCGCTCTTCGAGTGCTATAAATAGCCGTTTGGCTGAATTCGAGGCATCCGGTTCATCCATTTAATGTAAATTCATTGCACGGAATTCGAAGGGCCATCCACTTGGCGCGTGGGTTTGATCTGCCCGGCCTATAAATAGTGGCATGGAGAGAAGATTTGCTTCTCATTCCCTCACGTACTTCCAATATGAATTTGAACATACGGGTGCATTCTGCTGACGAAGTGCTCCCGAGGGTGAAGATGAGACGCTGCGTTGTCTTTGATGCACTTGAAGGTGACTGTTACATCCAAAAGACGGAGTCGAGGGCTTCTGAGGCAGGCGGAAGGTGCCTGTTGCATCCAAAGATAGGGATGCTCGAGCCTCGTCTCCGTTATTTCGGCAGAGCCGTAGATCGGAATGGCGGTGCTAGGCTCTCTCTTCCTTCAAAGTGGGGTTTCCCCACTTTGATCGTGTCAAAAGCTGCTCCTTTAGCTGTGGTTTCGATCACGGTCTTCCTTCGGCTTTGGAGGCTCTTTCGAAGCCTCCCCTGGCCACAGCATTTGCGGTGCTCTTCTCTTCCTTGGTTCCAGCCAAAGGGTTAAATGCTTTGTGTCGAAGCATTTATCGGGCGAGCCTGGTTGGAAGAGCGGCACATAACTGGGCTCTGCTCGGCCAGGTGAGCCTGGCTGGAAGAATTTGGTTGAAGGGATGCACATAACTGAGGTGCTGAAGAGATGATGGGATGCGCCTGGATGGAGGCGCATGATATCTGCTGCGCCTCATTGGTGGCGCATAGTGATGTTGCGCCTATCTGAAGGCGCATGATGGCCGCTGGCTGTAGACTTAGGCTCTTTCCTTTGTAGGAATTCTCCTTTGTACAACCTTTTCTAGACATGTAATAGACTTTTATATATAAATAAAAAGTCCTTCTTCAAATGTCTATAGTTATTGACTTTGCTGTGAAGTTCTTCATCTGAGTTCTGGCGCATGTAGTGTCTGGCGCATGGGCTTTCTGGTTGTGAAATTCCATGCTTCTATAAGACCCCCTTCAAAGTTTTCAAAACTTTTGAGTAAGTTTTGGAATACTTTGAATAAGAAGCATGGAGGTCAGGGCGCATGATTTCTGGGCGCATGCCTGTTCGGGCGCATGCTCTTCTTAGTTAATGATGATGGTGCCTCGGTAACCGAAAAGATTAATGATGATCTTTTGGTTTTATTTGCTGCTATCCTTGCACAGAACCCGAGGCGACGGCTGAGATCACACGTCATCTGTTCACGCGTGCGACCATGCCCTATAAATAGGTAAGAGTCGGAGAGAGAAAGAGTTCTTCTTCTCTGTGCCTCTGCTTCTTTAGAGTTTCTTCTTCAAAACCCTAACTTCTCCTTCTTCGAGAGAATGGCTCCCAAGACTCCTCGCAGCGCTGCCGGCAAGGGAAAGGAGAAAGCGAAGGAGTCCGCGGATGTTGCGGCGGCGATCGTTCCCCGTCGGCCTGTCGAAGTTCGGCCGGAGGTGGTTGGTAAGTCTCATTGTCCCGCCAACGCACATAGGCCTTGAGTCTTTAATGATGTGCCGTGGTCTTTGTCCGTCAACGCGCATGGGTTTAAACCTTGGATGCGCCGAGGCTATTCCGCTGACGCGCATGGGTTCAAAACCCTGAAGATGCGCTGAGGCTATTCCGCTGACGCGTATGGGTTCAAACCCTGAAGATGCGCCGAGGCATACTGCTGACGCGCATGGGTTCAAACCCTGAAGATGCGCCGAGGCATACTGCTGACGCGCATAGGTTCAAACCTTGAAGATGCGCCAAGGCTATACTACTGACGCGCATGGGTTCAAACCCTGATGATGCGCCGCAGTTTTCTCCTTTAGACACATTTGTGTGTTCTCTTCTGACTTTTTCTGATCTTTTACTAGTGTCGATGGCAATCCCGCTTTTGAGTGAAGTTTTCTCGGAGGCTGCCTTCAACCAAATGGGAGTAGAGCATAACGAGGAGGTGATGAACCCTGCTCAAGATGTTCTTATGCTGGATCAGCCTCCTGAGAGAATGACCCTAATCCGTGAACAGCCGTATTGGTTCCTCAAACGGATGATGGAGCGTGGAGTCATTAAACCCTCCACATCTGATAAAGTGACCTTTCTGAAGCCTGAGTTCCTGTTTGGAGACCGTCTCACTTCTACTGACTCGTCAGTACTGAAGGTCAAGGAGGACTGGTTCTTTACTGCGAATGGAGTGCATATGACTGTTAAGCAACTTGAACGTCAGTGGCCTTTGACGTCCTTCTGTCGCCTCGTTTCCCAGAGGAGAATGTCTTGGGAGCTTACCCCTTCTCAGGGGGGAGCGATGACTGGTGTCATCCAAATTGATTCTACTTCCGACCAAAGGGATGCTTTGACCGTTGTACGGTCTGGGTCTTCTTACACTTGGCGGACTTTACGTCCTGGGAGCCTCTTCAGTGATGTACCCATTGATATATTTGCTTATAGTGCTTCGACTTTTACACATCGTATGTTTTTGATGGAACGTTCCTACCCGACAGGAGAGTTTCGGGTGGAGGGTTGGTGCCATTACGTCTCCAAATGGGATAAACTGACGCTCTGGATCTTGTCGCGGTTTCAGACTGAGCTCCGAGAGATCGGGTTGACTGTCGCGATCCGTGCTACCCAGGCAGGTGTTGACCTTAATAGGCACATGTTCCTCGCACTCCTGGAGATGTTTGATATCCATACCGGGACCTTCTTTACCCCGGTGGGGGAATTAGGGTTCGCACTTCATGAGATGTACGAGGTGTCAAAACTCCCTTGGGGGTCGGAACCCTATGAAGAGTACTTTCCAACCAATGAGGAATTTCAAGTCCTGGGGGACAGGGCTGAGGAGATGACGGCCGTCTTCAAGAAAGTGGCGAGTCATCATTACTATATGCAGAGACGGGATAGGAACGGGACGCAGCCTCATGTGACCGCTTGGAGAGATCATGTCTTTAGACAAGACAAGGAGGATCCCTCACAATTTTCCACTCCACCGGCGCTCTCTCGTAGCGAAGTGTTGTCCGAAATGAGCAGGTTAGGGGAGAAAAATCCCCGAGGAAGTGAGGACCAGCAGTCAGATGCACGCTCCTACAGCTGCTTCTGGCATCTTGCTTATCGGATGTCACCCAAGGCGGTGTTGGCATCCTACCTGATGATATGGCTCCGGGATTGCGTATTTGCGGGCGGATCCGGTACCGTAGAGAGGGTAACCCGAAACTTAATCCTGCCAGCCGTGAAGCTGGTTTTCGGTCGGCGTTTGGCTCTTCTCCCCGCAATGGTATGTAACCTGCAGCGAGGTTTGAGAGAGTTTGCTGGAAATATGATTCATGACAGAGGCCGAAACAATAACTTCCCGCGCGCCGAACTGCCGTTTCACTATTTAATGGGATGGCTGATTTTGCATCATCCCAGTGTGATGAGCCCAGGCTCGGAAGGAGATTATAGGGCTGGAGATGCATTCCTTCGTCGTTTCCATCGGAGGAGCTGGTCGCATACTGGTGTCCCGGTTTGTAGAAAGGTTTTATCCCGTCTTCAGGGTTGGGAGATCACCAAAGTTGGTCCCATCTATTTGGGTTTTGAGGCCAACGAGGATTTAAGGGACCTGGGCGAAGGTACCACCACTCTGCCTCAATGGGGATTCCGCTGGTTGCAAAGTATCCGGCCGTCCCATCTGGTGTACCGGAACAGGAATCAGTGCTACCTGGAATCATACTTGCCGAACCGCTTTGCGCGGCAATTTGGTTATGCTCAGATGATGTTGGATAACCCCAGTAATACCCTAGGGTATGTTGGAAGTTTGTTGGATGGTGCACGAGCTTGGCATTACTATAATGCCGGATGTACCGGAGCTCGTTTTACGTTGCCCGTCCCCGATCCGCGGCCGCCCATTCTTTACTCGGCCGCCAAATTTTACTGCGTTATGGCTGCCCCGCCCTCCGGATATGACAGGGAGACCAGCCTTATCGGCGGTACCCAGTTAGCAGCGACTGGGGATACGCCAGTGAAGGCCCGACCGAATCGTCCGTTAGGGGTGAGTCAACGGAGTGCCGCCTCCGCATCACAAGCAGAACCCTCTGGCGATCGATCGAAACGATGTGCAGATACAGGAGCTGAATCTTTTGTATCGAAGAAGCAGAAGAAGGCACCGTTACCGACGGTGTCATCGGATTCGACGTCCGAAGAGGTAAGGTTATCCTACTAAATCTGATTTAGGTTCCGCCACTTACGAGGCCTCACCTTCTTTTGTAGGAGCCGCTAAAAAGAAAACCTCGTACCCCAAAGTCGGGTGGGAGTAGGCGAGAAGAGATGGTGAGCTCGTCTGAAGTGCGTATCCCGCCGACAATGATGTCTCTCATGGAGGAAGATCCGGAGGATACTGTGGAGGTTCTGGTCAGGAGGGAATCTGAAGGTGCAGCAGCTTTCGAGGTGGCGAAGGCCACAGCGGAGGCTTCACATGGTTTAGCAAGTGCGCAGCTTCCTGGTGATGAAGAGGAATGGAGTTCATCATCTTCCGATGACACCGCTCCGGAGCTGCAGGAGTCTGTTGCGGGGGCAGCAGAAGTAGTGGGGATAGAGGAGAGGGTTGATTCCCCTCCTGGTCATGATGAAGGGAGGTCGGCTGAATCATTGCCGAATCCTTCCTTGGCTTCAACTATGGACATAGAGATGGCTACCGATCAGGCGGTAGCGACAGATTTTGTCCCTGTAGAGGGATTTGAGAAGAGTGAGACCCTTCTGCCGGTCTTGTCTCCTGGGGCTGGCCAGGAGATAAATGTTGATCTTTCCGTTTTGCCGGGGGAGGTAGCTGATGCTGATAGAACGTCGGGGGTAGAAGAGGTGGCCGTTGACGTCGGTGATGTCTCCGGGCTTGAGAAGGGTAAGGGTGTGGAACCCTCTGTTGCTCCTTCTACTTGGGATACTATCACGACGTATGTGCCGGCTCCTTCTGTTCCTTCGGCACCTCGGGCTAGCAGTCTGGCCCCTGCTGATGAAGAGCCTATTGCTGCCGAGGTTCAAACCTCTCAGATCGAGGTTGACGGATCTTCCTCCGGTCCGCAAACTGTAGTAGCTCCCCCAACTCCTGCTATGATGCCGCAGGTGCTGGCGGATGCCGACGAGTATGTGAAGTTCCTCGTCGAGGGAGTGTACAAAATGCTGGAGAAAGGAGTATCTGCAGTGATGGATGGCAAGGGGAGCTTTGCGACAGCAAAAGCTTTGGCAATGCCTTGTATCGAGCTGATTCGCACTCCCCAGGGCCATGACCATATGGCTGAAATTCTGGAGGTTTCGGTGATGGAGCTGGACGAGCGGCTCGCGGAACTGCAGCGCATCTAACGAAATGACCTCTCGGTTTTGATAGATGCAGAGATAGGAAAGTCGATGGCTGAGATCGAGGCTTCCCATCGAGCCGAGGTGAGCAGTTGGGAGCGTGAAGTGGCTGGGACTGAGGCTGCGGCGGAGCAGCTGTCTCAATCTATGAAGAAGACGACGGAGAAGCGGGCTGCGGTGGATGCTAACATCGCAGAGGTTGATGCTCAGATGCGCCGTCTTGAAGACCAGCGAGCCCAACTTCAACTAGAGGCTGAGCGTGTCCTGGCTGAACACGTGGCATTCAAGCAGGAGGAAACGACTCTTACTCAGCGGACCCTTGCTTTGGCTCAGCAGCGACGACAGCTTGATGAGAAGTATGAGAGTAAAACTTCCGCTGAGGCTGTCGGGTTAATGCGTCAAGAAGCCGAGCTGCGAGTCCAGGCGACTATGGAAACTCGTACTGCCGACCTGAGACGTCGAGTCAGAGAACTCTCCTCCCACCCTGGGGAGGATCGGGGATTGTAGCTTCTCTTCTTTTTTATGTGTTTTTTTTTTTGCAACTCTTGCTGGGGAAATAGCGTATTTCTGTACTCCTTTTTTTTTAAAAAAATAAAGAAATACACTATCTCTTTGATGTGTTCATTTTTGATTTCATGAACTTGATGATTTATGTGGACCTATTATCTTTTGCGCACCTTGGTTTTTAGGTACAGATAATAAGTATAAAGGAACCAACATGTTTGCTCAGAGGTAATGTGGACATGGCAATCATTAAGTTCAAATGATAGAATCTTCCTACTCAGAGGTGTTTATGGACGTGGTAGGAATGATCCTGGAGGATACGCTGAACAACTCAGAGGTAATGTGGACGTGGAAGTTCTGCGATCAATGTACGACAACGCAGGAGTTGTTTGTACGGGATGTTTACTCAGAGGTAATGTGGACGTGGTAAACATGAAGGATAGCGTAAGCTCACGAAGTATAAGGTTCCGCTTTGTAGGATGTAGAGAGACAACTCAGAGGTAATGTGGACGTGGTTATCTTTCTACGGAAGGATGCCACGGAACAGCTGGGTTCCGGAAGCGATTGATTTTGTGAAAATTGGTTGTTTGGGGAAATACATGTCTTGGAGGATGTCAAGAGTAGTACTTCTTTAGGAACTTGCCGTTGATGGGCATCATGAACAAGTCCCCATTGGGTTTGGCGAGCCGGTAAGCACCGTTTGAGTATACCGTCTCAATGATGAAGGGTCCTTCCCATTTGGGCTCGAACTTCCCTGGTGTCTTGTGAGTTAACACCATTGGCCTTCTGACTGCTAAAACCAGGTCGCCAACTTGGAAAGTTCTTTGCTTGACCTTCTTGTTGAAAGCCTGTGATATACGGGCTTGGTAAAGTTCGATACGTTGTTGAGCTAGGAGACGCTTTTCGTCAAGTGCCTCCAATTCCCGCAGACGACGACGTTGATTATCTTCTTCTGTGAGATCGTTTGTGATTGCCACGCGGAGCGAAGGTATCTGTATCTCGAGAGACAGTACTGCTTCGCTCCCGTAGACCAGGGAGAATGGAGTGTTGCCTGTTGGGGTCCGTACCGTTGTGCGGTAGGCCCAAAGGCATTCGCCAAGCTTTTCGTCCCAGTCGCGTTTGTTGGATGACACGACCTTTTTGAGTAGCCTGACGATAGTTTTGTTGAATGCCTCGGCCAATCCGTTTGCTGCCGGATTGTAGGCGGTTGAGGCCACGTTTTGAAAGCGATTCTTGTCACAGAACCTGCTGAAAATGTGGCTGATAAACTGAGGACCATTGTCATGGATGATTCGCCGGGGTACCCCGAAACGGTAAATGACATGGTGTTTGATAAAGCTGACCACCCTGGAGCTTTTTACTTCTGCTAGTGGGACTGCTTCCGCCCATTTGGAGAAGTAATCGATGATGGCCAGGATGAAGCGGTGTCCTCTCGATGAAGGAGGGGTGATTGGCCCTACAATGTCCATGCCCCAGGCTTCGAATGGCCAGGAGGCGACTGTAGGATGTAGAGGTTCAGATGGTGTATGTATGAAGTCTGCATGAAGTTGGCATGCATGGCACTTCTTAGCATATTCTACTGCGTCGGCAACCATGGTTGGCCAGTAGTAGCCCATACGTCGCAGTCGATCTTGCAACTTAGGCCCTGGTTGGTGAGCGCCGCAAGTTCCGTCATGAGCTTCTCGAAGAGCTTCGGCTGCTTCTTCGTTAGACAGGCATCGAAGGAGAAGCCCGTCGAAGGAGCGTCGGTACAGCGTTTTAGTGGCTGTATCGTAGTAGAATCGAAGAGAGCATCTCCTGACTGAGACAGCTTCCTTCGGGTCCTCTGGAAGGATTCCGTAGACAGCGAAGTCGATGAATGGGAACCTCCAGTCTCGGACATTAACCCCAGTGTTTGTCGGCATGGCGTGAGCCATTTGCAAACAAAGGTTGTTTCTGGGACAAATCAAGTCTCGGCCAGTTATCGTGACATAGTGTTGAGTCCCAAGGGGCGCGGCCAATGAGACTGCGAGGCCAGCTAGAGCGTCAGCCTCCAAGTTTTGTAGGCGGGGTACATGTTCGATGAAGAACCCAGTGAAGGTTGAAATGATGTTCAATACAACTTCATGGTAAGGGATCAAATCTTCATGGCAAACCTCGTGTTGCCCCCGAATCTGGTTTACGACGAGTTTCGAGTCGCCGTAGGCTTCCAGATGATCCACCCCCAGCTGTTGTGCTAGCTGGAGTCCCATGACGAGTGCATTGTACTCAGCAACATTGTTGGAGCACGGCTTCGAAAGGGAGTATGCGCGCTGGATGACCAGCTGATCGGGGGAGACTAGGACTACCCCCACTCCTGCGATGATTTGGCCATTGGGGCCCGTTCTTGAAGCGCCATCGAAGAACATCCGCCAAATGGGGCTTCCTTCAGTGATATTTGATTCTTGAACTTCATCCGGGATGTCTTCATAGAGTTTTGAAGATTCTGGGATGGGGTGTGCAGCTAAAAAGTCAGCCAGAGCCTGACCCTTGACTGCCTTCTGCGGGACAAACACCATGTTGTATGGTGTTAGTAGGATCGCCCATGTAGCCAGCCGGGAGTTTAATGACCCTGGCTTTGTCATGAGAACTCTGAGCGGATTGACTCGGGAGATGACGTGAATTGTCTGGCCCGAGACGTAATGACGAGTCTTCTGAATGGCAAACACCAAAGCCAAGCACTCCTTTTCAACGGGGTTGTACCGGTGTTCGGCCCCGATGAGTGTTCGACTGAGGTAGTAGATTGCTTGCTCGTAGCCTGCATCGCTGTTTTGAGCTAGCAAAGCGCCGAGGGAATGATCCATGGCACGGACGTAGAGGAGGAATGGTTTGCCGGCGACAGGTGCCACTAGGACTGGCGGGCTTGTTAAGTAAGCCTTGATGTCGTCGAAAGCCTTTTGGCACTCCTCTGACCAGACATAAGAGACTCCCTTCTTCATGAGCTGAGTAAAGGGTTGACATTTACCGGAGAGGTTTGCTATGAACCTCCGGATGTATGCCAAACGTCCCTGTAGGCCCCGAAGTTCTCGAAGGTTCTTCGGAGGGTCCATGTTAAGGATGGCTTTGGTCTTCTCAGGATCAACATGAATGCCTTTCGCTGTGATGACGAAGCCCAAGAATTTGCCGCTAGAAACCCCCAGAAAGGATTTAGCGGGGTTCATTTTGAGTTGATGCGCCCGCATGAGATCGAAGACCGTCTTCAGGTCCTGTAGGTGATCTCTTTTGAGGCGGCTCTTGACTGCGATGTCGTCAACATAGCACTCAACTGTCTTGCGAAGATGTTGACGGAAGATGGTGCTCATAGCTCGCTGATACGTTGCACCGGCGTTCTTCAAGCTGAAGGGCATTACGGTGTAGCAGAAAATACCCTTTGGAGTCCTGAATGACGTGTGTTTTGCGTCATCGGGGAACATCTTGATTTGATTGTAGCCTGAATATCCGTCCATGAAGGACATACGTTCAAAGCCACATGTGTTGTCGATCATTACATCGGTGATTGGGAGCGGGAATTCATCCTTCGGGCAAGCGGAGTTGAGATCCCTGAAGTCGATACAGACTCGTATCTTCCCGTTCTTCTTGGTGACAGGGACGACGTTGGCTACCCAGTCTGGGTGTTGTTCCTCACGGATGAAGCCACTGGTCAAGAGTTTGTCTACCTCCTGATCGATAGCGTTCATGATGTCCGGGCGAAAGCGTCGCTGTTGTTGTTTGATAGGTTTGGCATCTGGTAAGATGTTCAACCTATGCATCGCGATCTGTGGATCGAGACCCGGCATGTCTTCGTAGCTCCAGGCGAAGACGTCGATATACTCCTTAGCGAGTTGGACTAAAGATTCTCGGTCTTCTCCTTCCAAGCTTTTGCTGATAAAGATGGGTTTAGAAGAAGACCCATCCCCGAGGTCAATTTGCTCGACTTCGTCTTCGGTGGGAGGTTCTCGTAACTCAAAACGAGTCTCCCATTGTTCTCCTAGGCGTTGAGCCCAGGGTTCCTCTTCGAAGGGTTCCGGCGGTTGGTCTTCGCCTTCATCTTTCTGAGGCTGCGCCGATGTCATGTTAGCTGACAGCACTTTTCTGAAGACTGATCCAATACTGGTATCGAAATCCCACGTCGATGCTTCTGATGAGTGGGAATGTTCTATGTCTTCTGCGTCTGAACTCTCTGGAGTTGATGGCGGCGTGACATAGCCTAACCCCCGTCGAGTCCGATTATAGTAATCCTGTGGCTTTCCATTGGGCATCGAAAGCCGGACAGGGAGATGCCGACCCTTGCCGTAGTTTAGGCCTTTGTTGCTTTTCAGGTCGTAGCCCATCTTTTGGATGATGTGCTTAGCCGCATCTGTGTATCGATATACTTGTACCCTGCCGGTATCAGGTTCGGGCTCGATCGACGGGAGGTTCCGACGACGCTCGATTTTGCCCGAGATGATGGTGCCTTCGTCTCGGCTTCGTGGAGGGACTATAAAGACTCCTTGAGACGGGACTATTTGATTATGGTAGACGGTCGTTACTTGTGTTTGCAACGACCGTAGAGCGTTGTCTAATGTATACATGGCATTCCAGTGTGGAAGACAAGAATAATTGAAAGACACTCTATTATTGATAAAGTACGAGATTTTATCCCGTGGGATTACATTGTCGAAGGAGGGTGCGTCTACATCGGCAGAGATATATTCGCCAAGCTCCTCATCTGTAAGCACTGGGGCCGGATCAGGAGAGTCCTCCACCGCTCCGACTTTGGGGTCTGAGAGGGTTATGTGAGCCCTCTCCGGCATCTTGGATGACTGCGGCGGCTTGCCTTTAAGACGCACCTTGAGGGGTGCCTCGGTTGCGCCTTCGATGAGTGGCGCCTTCCCTTGTAATTTTACCGCTAGGGGAGCCGCTGTTTGTGGTGGCTTCCCCTTGAGGCGTATCTTCAGGGGGGCTTCGCGAGCTGGCGCTTTTCCTGATAGCTTGATGCTCATTGGAGGTGCCTTCTGGGGTGGTCTCCCTTTCAGACGGATTTTCAAGGGGGCGTCAGGAGTCGCTTCGGGTTCCAAGTCCGGCTCTGTTGCCGTCTCTGCTTCATCATCGGCGTCGTTGGCTTCCTCCTCGTCAAGTGGCTTGTACAAGTCGGAGTCGGTGAAGTAGGCCTCAATCCCTTTGAAGGGATCGATATCTGCAAACTCCGTCCGGATGACGCCGTTGGTGGATACATATTTCATGCATTGGTGGAGCGTGGAGGGCACCACCATGTACTCATGTAACCATGGTCGTCCGAGTAAGTTGTTGTAGTTGACCTCGGCATCCACCACATAACAAGTTACCTCAGTTTTGAGGCTGCCGATGTGACACTTCAGCCGGATCTTGCCCAGTGGCTCGCTCTTGCTGGCGTTGAAGCCACTGATGGTCGTATTGGAGGGCGCCAGCCGGTACATTGGGATCCCCAGCTTTGATAGCAGCGCCTTTGGAATGATGCTTAGGGAAGACCCCGGATCGATCTGAATCCTGCTCACCTTTACCGAACCGATGTACCCTGTGTAATACAACGGTCGGTTATGTCGGTGATGCTTGAGCAGCATGTCTTGTTGGGTGAAGGTTATGTTTGGGATAACTTCATCCGCACAATGACAGTGTGCACAAGTAGTTGGGAGGTCTTCAGGCTGCTTGACCTGACTGAGAAAGGATTCGGCATCCTTTAGAGCTTCGCAGAGAGCTTCTCGGGAGTCCTTAGAGAGACGCAGGAGCTCGAACAAAGACAGGCGTGCAGGAGTACTGGCCAGTTGTGCCAGAATGTCAAAATTGTGGGGCTTGGCTAGCCCCGAAGCATTTTCTTTCCGCAGAGGTCTGTCGAAACGGGCCTCCACTTGCTTTTGTTTATTGGCTGCTGAGGGCTTGGATGGACCCTCCTCAGGAATGGTGCCAGGAGGCACCCCTTCGGCGGCAGCTTCACCGGGCTGGGAGTTCTGTTGTGCACGCGTCTACACAGGAAGTGCCTCTTCCGCTGAAGAAGAGACCGTGCGACAAGACTTGATCTTCCTGCCTTTTGCTTTGGAGGTAGGGCGTACCTCCGGTTGAGTTACCTCGGAGACGAGGTCGGGGTGAACCCAGAGGACCTCTCCTCGAGATGTGGTGAGTGGGACAAGTCCACTCACATTGTCACGGGTGGGTGGTAAATTCACCACCTCTATTGTCGCCTTAGGGATGGGGACGATGCCATCTTGTGTGGTAGTCGGCGGTAAGGTGCCGAACTGTAGTGACACCACATTAGCTGACACCGTCTTCTCTTCGTAATCGACGGAAATTACATCCGCATTGATCATGCGCTGGATGTAATTTTTGAGGACGTAGCAGTCCTTAGTCGGGTGTCCAACAAACCGATGGTAGTGACAGTACCTTGGGTTGTCCACCTTCCCGACTTCATCGGGCCGCTTCGGGTCCGGAAGCTTGATCTTGTCACCCTGCTTCAGTATCTCAAAGAGTTGCAGGGTGTCGTCATCATTGAATGAATAAACCTCCTTGGGTCTCGGTGCCAGTGAAGGCTTTTGAGTAGGCGCAGATGCGCCCTTCGAGGCATTAACAGTCAATGCCTGTTTCCCCTTTGTTTCTCGTCCGGAGTTGTTGGTTGCGGACTTTTTCCCTTTATCGTCAAAGGCGGGGAAGCTAACACCCAGAAGACGTGCATTGGCCGCCTTCTTCTCTGCAGCTTTAGCTTCAATGATTAGGGAGCTCCAGTCGGGAGGGGGAGTAGAGTTAAGCCAGAGCTTTACTGCAGGTAGCATGTTCATACTGCAAGCGGAGAGAAGCGCATGTTCTGGCATGCCTGGAGGTAACCTGAAGCAGGCCTGACGGAAGCGTTCGATAAATGCCCGAACCGTTTTTTTGTCCTTCTGGCGTATCTCAATGAGAGACGCCATCGTCATGTCCTTCCCACCGTCGTAGAAGCGGTCGAGGAAGAGGCGTGTCAGGTCGTCGAAGGACGATATGGAATTATCGGGGAGGCTGCAGTACCAGTCATACGCCACCCCTTTCAGGGCCCCAACAAAGATGCTGGTGAGGAGCACGTCCTCCTTCGGAAGATGCCCTGTCTGCGACTGGAAGTACGTCAAGTACCGTCGTGGAGAGTCCTTCCCGTCATACGGCGTGAGTGTCTGTGGTTTATACTTTGGGGGATAAACCACCTTGTTCCACTCAAGTGGATAAGGCTGGGGAATGCCCATCTTCTGGCGTTCCTCCTGCCTGTTCTTGGACTCGAAGCGCTCCCGCAGATCTTTGATCATTTCGACCACGTCCTCCGTGGAGCTAGGAGCCGGGAAAGGAGGTACCACCTGGAGTGGAGCGTTTGAGGGCTCCGATGTCCGGGGTGCTTCTGTGTCTGAGGGTGTCCGCTGGAGGGGCACACTCGACTCTCCATTAGCTCCTGGGTCGGGACCATTTGAAGGTGTCCTGATCAAGGCCGACCGCATCTCAAACACTGCTTGAGTCAGTGCTTGCATTGAGGCAGAGAGAGTTTTGAGTCCTCCCTCTAACGAGTCTATGCGCTGGACAATATCCTTTGGCGGCGCATCAGCCTCAAGATCACCCCCGGTCATGTATACTGTCATGACACGGCCGGAAGTGGATGGATTAGTTGAGGCTTCGCTCTCAGCCTCACTCTCATGTGGGGGAGTTACTTCTCCTGGTGTTTGGCCACCCCCAGCCACATTCTGGAGTTCGTCTTCGACAGGCGCATCTGCAAGGGCCTGACTGCCCTCAGCTCTGTCTTGAAGGGCCTCTTCGTTTTTAGCACTACCCCCGGCGGTGTCCTGGAGGACATCGTCATTTTGAGGGGCTTCAGGGAGGCCATCTTCGCCGTGATGAAGATCCGTCGCAGCTGTGCTTTGGACATCTTCATCTTCGGAAGGAGGCTGAACAAGGGTCTGGCTACCCCCAGCTTCCTCCAAGGACTTCTTCCTTGACCGAGTGCCTTCGAACACCCCAGAGGTTGTGACAGCTGCCTTGGTTTTCCTCGACTGGCTTTTAGATGAAGACGAGGAATTGGCAGTCGTCTTCCGGACAGATGAGGAATTGGAGATCACGTTGCATGACGCAATCTTTAGTTCCTCTTCTGCTGACACCTTTGTCCCAAGGCGATGTCGGAGGGGTGTCGATGATTGTAGCCGTTGGAAGACCGACTGCTTTGGCGGTACTGCCATCTTGCAACAGCAGTTGATGGTGACCACTGCACAAGTGTGTCCCGTGAGAGGCGCATCGTGCTTGTTGGTCAGCTCTCCTGACCGGCGCTTGTGAGTGATCACGTTGCGCAAGTCGTTGGAGGAGAGTGCTACCCTCACACCCCTCTCAGGCGCATGGCAGGGCCAAGCACCGGGGTGGTCGGGTGAGTGCTGCGCCCCCTGATCTAATACCAAGCAGGCATCACGATCAGTAGTGGGGGAACCACAGCATTTGAAGTGACTTGAACGGACCTCAAACGCACAACCAGAGGAGGCGCGGGAGTTCAAGACCACTGAGTTTGCCTCTCTCGGCTTGGTTGTGCACGCAGTGAATGCGCCCAAGTGAGATGAGGACTTTGAAGGTCGACTCGTTGTCGGTGCAGGAGCACTTGAGTCAACCTTGTACAGCTTGCCATCGGCAGCGCGCGTGATTGTAAGCGCGTGCCTCTGGCCGACTGCTGGCATAGCACGTTTGTGGCGCATGGCCCGTGCCGCCTTGGATTTCTTCGTACTAGCCCGCTGGGGCGCATAATACTCAGTATCCAAATTCTCCTCGCCGTTACAGCGAGTGAGTCTGTCAAAGACAGAGGCTCTTTCTGGCGCATCAGAAGTAATGCGCGGGGCATTGGCTGCGCCCCTGCTCCGTCGACGTATCTTCCTCGCCTGAGAGGAAGATGGCTGGGGAACGTGGTCAGCCGCACGCTTCCCCGAGAGATGCGCTGCATCAGCGGGCGCACCTTGACTGCTGAGGACGTCAACAGGAAGGGAAGGCTGGACGGGCGCATCCCCTTCAACGGTGGTGCCCGAGGCGTCGACTTTGCGCACCCAGACTGCGCGGGTCTTCTTCGGCTTCGACAGCCGCTTCGAAGGACTCGCACTTCCTTCAGAAATGAACTCCTCGTACGCCTGTTGATTGAGGCGCACTACCAGCGTCTTGTGGGAGGAGCCCACCTTCACGTCGTCGGCCTGTGACACGACTTTCTCGGTAGAGGAGAAAGAGGTCCCCAGCAGAGTCGCCAGCTTGTTTGCCATTAAAATTGTTTTGATTGAAATCTTAATACAAACAGAACAGTGATACAATATAGGACTTAGATGTAGTCCTAGGAGTACACTTTTGTTTAAGCTGGGTCCTTAGTGCCAATGGAGCGAGTGGTAATGCGTTGACTCCGTTGACCGGCTGACGACGGTTATCGGTTCTCTGAAGGTGTGGATTGCTCTGGGTGCTGGAGCTTGCTGAGAGGAGGAAGACGTTGAGTGTCTAGAACTGCCCCTCGGTGATTCTCTCTATGTTGTGAGTCTTCTGTTCTGAGTCTCTGTGTGTGTGTGTGAAGGAGATGACCCTTCTATTTATAGTTTTGCAGGCTGGCTGCTCATGCGCGCATGTAGGATACGCCAGTGTGGGAACGCCACGTGGAGGTTGCTGATGGAGGCGCATGGATGCTGCGCCCTGATCGAGGGGAAGAACTCTTTATACTGCTGTTGTGAGCCGGCACGTAGCAGAGAGAAGATCTTTTCGTTGCTGAAATCTTGGACGAGTTGAGTCAAAAGACACGTGTCGTCGACTCATGGTTCGAAGATCTCGGATTTGGTGGAGAGGAGTGATCTGGTGGGCTGCACCTTGGATTGGGCGCAGGAGGAGGCTGCGGCTCATAACCTTTAGGAGTTACAAACCATTTGGGGCGCATGGCTTTTGAGGCGCATGCAGGCGACTTTCCTTCTGTCTTTCGGGATCAGAGAGCAGTCTGAGGCGCATGGCTTTTGAGGCGCATGCTGATTTGGACGCATGGCCGTAGAGGCGCATGCTGATTTGGACGCATGGCCGTAGAGGCGCATGCTGATTTGGACGCATGGCCGTAAAGGCGCATGCTGATTTGGACGCATGGCCGTAGAGGCGCATGCTGATGGTGGAGTGGCCACGTGGCAGTAGCCGTCGGAACAAGGTCATGATGATGCTGACGTTGCCGACGCTTCGTTTTCTGAAAAGCTGTCAACTGTTCAGACTTTGGGAGGCGTGCTGCCAACTCTGTCAGTTCAGCATTTAATGTTGGTGACGTTCGATGGACAGCTGAGTGGGCGCGTCGGTTGGCGTTCCACTCGGTATGGAGATGTGTGAGGGCGCACCCTCTGTAATGCGCCGAGTACTGTAGGGCGCGTCTGTGTGATGCGCCTGACGCCGAAGGGCGCGTCCGTGTGATGCGCTGTCTGGCTGGCGCATCGGACATGTCTTTTAATGATGCGGCTGTCTCGCTCTTCGAGTGCTATAAATAGCCGTTTGGCTGAATTCGAGGCGTCCGGTTCATCCATTTAATGTAAATTCATTGTACGGAATTCGGAGGGCCATCCACTTGGCACGTGGGTTTGATCTGCCCGGCCTATAAATAGTGGCATGGAGAGAAGATTTGCTTCTCATTCCCTCACGTACTTCCAATATGAATTTGAACATACGGGTGCATTCTGCTGACGAAGTGCTCCCGAGGGTGAAGATGAGACGCTGCGTTGTCTTTGATGCACTTGAAGGTGACTGTTACATCCAAAAGACGGAGTCGAGGGCTTCTGAGGCAGGCGGAAGGTGCCTGTTGCATCCAAAGATAGGGATGCTCGAGCCTCGTCTCCGTTATTCCGGCAGAGCCGTAGATCGGAATGGCGGTGCTAGGCTCTCTCTTCCTTCAAAGTGGGGTTTCCCCACTTTGATCGTGTCGAAAGCTGCTCCTTTAGCCGTGGTTTCGATCACGGTCTTCCTTCGGCTTTGGAGGCTCTTTCGAAGCCTCCCCTGGCCACAGCATTTGCGGTGCTCTTCTCTTCCTTGGTTCCAGCCAGAGGGTTAAATGCTTTGTGTCGAAGCATTTATCGGGCGAGCCTGGTTGGAAGAGCGGCACATAACTGGGCTCTGCTCGGCCAGGTGAGCCTGGCTGGAAGAATTTGGCTGAAGGGATGCACATAACTGAGGTGCTGAAGAGATGATGGGATGCGCCTGGATGGAGGCGCATGATATCTGCTGCGCCTCATTGGTGGCGCATAGTGATGCTGCGCCTATCTGAAGGCGCATGATGGCCGCTGGCTGTAGACTTAGGCTCTTTCCTTTGTAGGAATTCTCCTTTGTACAACCTTTTCTAGACATGTAATAGACTTTTATATATAAATAAAAAGTCCTTCTTCAAATATCTATAGTTATTGACTTTGCTGTGAAGTTCTTCATCTGAGTTCTGGCGCATGTAGTGTCTGGCGCATGGGCTTTCTGGTTGTGAAATTCCATGCTTCTACACCCTCGGTACCAACTTGCTTCCGGATATACTTGACCAAGACCTCTCCTACTGCCTTGACCAAATATAGTCAATATATGGGCAATATTAAGTAGATAATACCTAGGCTTCCTATAGAGTCCATGACTACGATCAGAATTGCCTAGTACTCTCATATAACCCCTTGAAATTTGATCCTTCTTAGATGCCCTACTACGGTGCTTCCCATGATTAACCAAGTTCTGTAAGAACCTTGAACTTAGTAAACCCAATCTCTTAGAATGGGATGCCGTCCGTAATCGTCATTTCCATCAGTTTTAAAGTTAGGGCACGACGTTCGTATTGTATTTTATATCCCTTTCCTCGTGCGTTAAATAACCGCGGTAAAAGATTGTAACCTTGAATTCTTCAAATACATTGTATCTTAAAAATCATGTCTTGTTTAAGTCGAGAATAAGATTTTCGAGGTGTATAGATTAAAAGCCTCTCTAGAATGTAGGGTTCTTTAATTAGCAAATGATTGGGATTGATTAGCTCTAATTAACTGATAAACAGTAGTTCATGGCGTCCACACCTACCCGTACCATTTGATATCTTCGACCGCGACTTTGATATTTGGAGCACAACACAAACTTTTTCCTTCTAACAAACTCCACACTCATAAACTAGACAAGCCACTCTACATACATGTCATACATGTCCCACACAAACATACCTTCTTGTGCTCCATTTCAATTACACCACATGTATGACACAATTTTCCCTAGAACAAACCACGGATGCTCATTTTGTACCATTTGACTTTTTAACTATGCCATATCAACTTATTCCTTCAAACGATTGAATACCCATGATCCATGCAAGATGCACCCCATCTATGACATATGCATCCCACCAAGAAAGCACATGCCCCCTACATGATACCAAACACCAAACTGTATATCCTAATTATCATAAGTTGAAGATTCCAAACACTTACCTAATCATAAACTATAGCAAGGTTTCTTTACTCATTACTAATTCTCATCTCTTGGCCCATAAATTCTTCCTTTCCAAAATTCTTCAATCTCATCTCTTAAGTCACCCATTTAGGCGAAGTCTTAGATTCCTTTGAACTGACACGTTCTAGTTATAATCGAACAAGACGTAACTACCATCTTGTTGAAAACATGGCCGATAGGAACGATGTCAAGTTGTAAGAATCCTCCTATAGGAGTTATTAACCAAGAACGTCATGCCAATATCTAGATTTTCTTTAGAACCTGTGACTACGGTCAGGAATGTCCAATATTTCCCTACCCCTCCCTTAGAAATTGTCCTTCTCAGAAATCATGTAACGACGATTTTCACGATTAGCCAACTTCTATAAGTTGGGTAGAGGCTTGAATGAAGAATACTCCACCTTGAAGAATATGACGACAAATTCAGTTTCGGTGATATCCACCTCCTTCCACGTTTTGGAAATCGCGTTACGATTTGACGGCATTACCCTCCCTTCGTATTTAGTCTCGTTATTTTATATTAAGAATTATTTTAATTTTGAGGACGAAATTTTTATAAGTTGGATAGGATATAAAACCCCTAATTTTTCTATTATTTTTAATTATTTATTTTTCATATATAATCTTGGAAATTGTTTATATAATTTACTTAGATTGACATTTAGTTAATCAACTTAACTAGTTAATATTAAAGATAAAGGGTATTGGCTATTATACATATAACATTGAGTTTTATATATTGTTGTCATTTTATATATATAATTTTCTTTTTAACAATTTTTATTGGATTTTAGAAATTTTATTGCATATTTTGGTGCTAATATATAGGTTAGGTATATATACACAAGTGTATATAGGCAAACTATAAAAAGAAACTTTATTTGCTACTGTTCCTAGTGAATAGTAGCTATAATAGGCCGACTCCCCATATCTATTTTTGCAAAGCAAAGAAGAAATCGATATTTGAAACCCTAGTCTTATTATAAATCACCAAATCTCTTCACAAGACTTACCACCTATCCATCCCCATGCAACCTCAGAAAGATTGCAATCAAATTTGAAATTGAATTAAAAGGAATTCGAGTTGGACTCAAACCCTAGAGTATATAGGTGCGAATGTGAACCTTGGAAAAGAAAACCCTAGCAAACCTAAGCAATCGAGAGCTTCTTTGACACGCTCCTCCCTGATGAATCCCAGACCCAGGCGACCCCATGCAACTGTCGTACGCCACCGAAACCAGTCACCATCGCCGGAAGACAGAGGAGATTCGAAATCATCTGTTCTGAACCCGAGTTCAAGGTACCAACTTAGCACTCATATTTCTCCCTCGTCTTTAGATCGTTTTTGACTTTGTAAAGTTCGGTAGCAACCCTATAAAACCCTCTCTAAATCCTAGCAAGTGGGTTAGGAAATAGGCGATCGACCAGTCCGAGAAATTGTCACAAAGTCGGGCAAAAACTTGCTCGACAACAGAACAGAAAGTTAGCCCAAACCCCTAACTTGGAAGGCCGATTGCGGCCGACCTACTATCAGTTTTGAAAAACTAATTCGACATATCTGTAGACAACATATACGAGAGTAAAATGCTATTGTTATATGTAATTTTGAGTTATGGTACATAAAGTTATTTAAGGTTAAAAATTAGGAGAAATCACCTTTAAAACTGTAAGAATTTTATAAAAACTTTCAGATACGGTGTGCGCCCCGACAAACCGAGTGACATGGTCGCAACCCATAGGCATCGAAAGGCGCTTATGGTTGTTGTCGACGTGTGGAAACTGACGGAACTCGATTTTGTTGCTTGTGCGCGACGAAATCAGTACGTATCTGTCAAGATACCTCCGTATCGACCCTTTGCAAATTAAGCCATAACTTCGTGTACAATCGTCGGTTCGAGACTAAACTTAAGCCAACATGACCGTATCAAAATTTTGGTCCTGTGTGTAAAGTTTCGTCCGATTCTGAGAAGGTCGACCGAAACGCCTATTTGGCGGGCCTACGATCTGCTCTAATGGACGAAATGGTGCACGGCCCGCTGGAATCTAACTTTGGACATATAATTGGGTTTGTCTCCTCAAACCGAATTCGTAGACATGTAGTTTAACAACTATTGAGACCATATATACTGGCACGCATTTCAGTGCAAAATAGGTCCAACAGTGGACATTATTTTGACACAAAATTATGATTTTGCCCCTTTTCTAGAATTGGACTTTTGGACAGGCAATTCATGAAATATCTTTTATACCAAGAACGTTCTTGATATTTGTTTCATCTTCTGGAGTCGTTCGTGGATTGTGACTTTCTTTTGCTGACGCTTGTGACTGTTGGACTTGTCATTCTCGCACCACAGGCAAGATACCTTGCTACCTTACGCCGTGATTTACTTTATCTTATTTTCAATTATTTATTTTTAGCATTTTTACCTGTTGATAGTATTATATCATTGTGCCTCCAAGTCACACTTGGGTGCAAGCGACTGTATCAGTCGTTCTACTTGTTTTGTTCTATTTTCTTGTACTGACTTAGACTAGTGACCACCCATTGGTGATGAGGTATTAGTATATCTCATATGGCCTTGACACATACTTTATCACGTATTGTGAGTCACATGTAGGACACGTACTCTTGTAGTCGGTCGGCCACCGATACGTATGAGGCATACGACGGTTAGGAGTAACTGCCAATAGAATTGCATGATAGTAGACTTGGCATTTACCAGAGGTTCTTATGGGACATGGATGTGACCGTACTAGGCATTGGGTGGGGAGGACAGTTACTTAACATGTGGGCCACGTATGCACTTTCCTATTCCCGATTTTGCTGGCCTCTGACATTCGGTGAATGTTATGCTTTGAGGTCCTTGGTATCCTGGTGGGACCATATCGAGTTTCCTTTAGCCAGAGTGCCTATGCATTGAAGGTTTGTTCTTAACTGCATTATCACTGTAGAACTGGTAGGCACCCTATTGCATGCATCCCTTTTTTTTATTATATATCACAGTTTATATGGCATGTTCTTCCTGTATCTTGTTACGTCCCTCTGAGGACCTTGTGATCTCTCCAGGTGTGTGCTTTAATGTCTTTTCGCATGTGCTCTAGCCAAGATCGTGGTCTTTCCTTTTTATCGAGGAGGCTTGCTCTTGGATCATTTATTGCTATTTTTATCTCCGCCCAACTTTTGTACAAATGATAAATTCATAGTTGGTTTTTATTATACATTTATTTTCTTATTGTGGATGAGATTAGTTGTCATGGTTTACTATATTTTATAGCTTGTGTACACATACGGGGATTCCATATATTAGAGTATACTTCGTATGTATACAACTGGCATGTCTACGTACTTAGTCCTAAGTATTTTGGGACTGGGACATTACATGTTTTTATGGTGGCCTATGCAGGTCTTGTTTATCACTTTGGTTACGTTATTATACCGATGTGAGCCTGCATATAGGATTAGGATCTAGGTATCTCATCCACATGCTTGATCTCCTTCCTTGATTCCAATTTCGAACTCTCGTCCAACTACCTTGATTTTCTTCTGCTTGATTCATTTCCACTGTAAATCTTACCATCTTCCTTCGTGCTTGATAGAGAGGTAGGAAGATGACTCATACTAGATATAAGTGTCATATTTCTCAATCACTCTATAGGTTGACTTTTATAAGTTGGGTAGTATGCCTCACGGTCTACCACCCCGTGTTCTTATTACCCAATAATGAAGTATAACTGGGTGGAACTGAATATATGCTAGTATAGGAAGATATATTTACTTAGAATAGAGTTTTAGTAGCCCATACTCTATTGGTCAACCACAGCCTGATACAAGAGACAGTAGGACAACAGTATAAGCAGGACACCGGACTATCTATTCTGGTTAGTCATTTAAATTTGAGAACGATTAAGATCTTACCCTTGGTCAAAACATCAACCAAGGAGACTATCTATTCTCAAAGAACCAATGATTGTGAGTCTCTAATTATTCTTCTCGATTCTTGCTTTAACTATCAACTCCTATACCTTAAACCAACCCTTACTCGACCCAGCCCCACAGTTTAGACATAAGTGGAATAGAGAAAAGTAAGGACAAGCATTTACCATGACTATGGTAGACATCCATCCCAAGATTTGAGTCTAACGGGTATTATTCTAGTTATGCAGATTTTGTTATTAAGACCTGACTAAGCATTGGAACATCACAATCACTAGCATAGCCAATACCATAGCATAATACCCTGTCATATGATGATTTACTAGTTATTAACATGAATGCATGAGCACCACATTCGACACCATTAGAAACCTTATGACCTAGTCTGGCAGGCTTTACACAAATAGAAATTCATGACTTAGCCGTTAGAGATCTTTCATATGATGTGCCTTAAAGTTCGTTACTCCATCGATAAGCTCTCGTATACTATAAAAGAGTAGATCCTTCTATTCTATCAACTCATATATCATTGGTGTAGAAGCATGAAAAATATTAAAGAAGGATCCATGCGGCCAGGAAACCCCATGCGGCTCAGGAAGCCCATGCGGCTCACAGATTCATGCGGCACGAGGGACTATGCGGCTCAAGACATCCTATGCGGCTCAGAAGACACGTGGCGTAATATTGTTCCCCTTTGACCCATGCTGCTTTAATTGCTTTGACGGCTGACAACTCTGAAAAAGTGACAGCCCTGACACAAGAGTGGTAATTATGACTCTGTCATAATGACAGACTTCTAGGGAAGAGAAAGAGATCTCTGACACAATCCCCCGAGATCCATAAAAATGCCACGTGGCCTTGCCACGTGGGCGTTCATATGCGGCTCGAACAGAGACTTCTCATGCGGTTCAGAATAAAGCCGTCCTATGCGGCTCAGGCCGAAACAGTCTCATGCGGCTCAAAACGAAGGCCTTCCCATACGGCTGGAGCGGACCATTTCTATGCGGCTCAAGCGGATGAATCCTTATGCGGCTCGCAATGATCACCTCCATGCGGTTCAAAAGTTCGAAGGAAGGCCACTACCCGAACAGCCCTGACACGTGGCCCGAACCTTAAGCGGCCTAACTCTTATGCGGCTCAATCTTCATGTGGTTCAGATCCCCCAGTGGCTCCTAGGACACGTGTCCTAAGCCAATCAATCTCCCAGATTTATTGTAATCAGAGATTGGGTCAAATCTCAATAATCTGGGACACGTGGCAGGAGAATAAATCAAATTTATTCGTAGACATCAGAAGATCATTATGAGAAAGATTTATTTCAATCAGTATTAATTGCTGATGAGATTTGGTGTAATCTACACTTGATGGTCCAAATTCATCACAACCAAAATGAATGGCCTAGATTGACCAATCCACAGGCTGCCGCCATCCCCAAGAAGCAATCATTTGCAACCCTAATGATCACATCTTATTCCTATAAATAGCAGGGTGTCATTCTCCTGCAAAAAAAGAGAAGACAGATACTTACATAGAGAGAGGCGCGCACAGGAGCACTTTTCGAGACCAGAGAGAGCACCAGAATACTTGGAGAGAAGAGCAGAGAGAGAGAGCAAAGAGAGCATTTTTTTCAATGCTAAGCAAATCTTCTGGAGCCAAGGCTGCACACCGATCGTCCAAGGAGTAAGGCAGGGCTGCCGTCGCCTTCCCGAGCCTCTATCGTCACCCCCTAGAATCTAAAATAAACAATTGTACTTAGTCTGCTGTACCTAGGCTTTCGTCTCTAGGCTTTCTTTGTACAAGCGAGTTTGTATTTTGAGTCTAAGTTCAGTCCTTCCATAAAACAGTTCTGTACTTTTATAATCAATGGCAAACACGATGGCGACTCTGCTGGGGACAAACTTCTCCATGGTCGAGGAGTTGGTGACGCAATCGGATACAGCCAAACTTGGCTCCACACAACAAAAGATGGTCGTCCGCTTCGACCAACAGGCGTTCGAAGAAATGCTCTCCGAAGGAAGCGCTGGCCCAGTCCAGAAGTGCACCCGCACAACAAAGGCTCGCAAAGAGTGGAGGCCAAAATCATTTGCTCCTTCCCAAGTCCTCGATGCTACCCAAGACGGTGAAGGCGACTCTCGCGCGGCCCCACTTCAAGCCATAGAAAACTCCGCTGTCCCCAAGTCTGGCAGAGGAAAGCACTACGATGCTGGACTTGCAGGGGCAAAGAGCGACTCTATGGCCTCCAGGAAGAAACCGAACAAGGGGACAATCCGCAAAGCGAAGACTCATACGACCAAGCTGGCCAGCCGCATGAATGATGACCATGCGGCTGAAACCGCTATCCAGATGCATAACACTCATGCGGCCAGGATTTCCAGCCGCATGGAGAATACTCATGCGGTCAGGGTTTCCAGCCGCATGGAGAAAACCCATGCGGCTACGACTCCCAACCGCATGAGGACTGCTGATTCCAGCCGCATGACGCCTACTCCACGTGGCTCTGTCTTCGACCGCCTCTCCTATGGTCCTGATCTCCTGTGCTCCCAAGAAGACATGTCTGACTCTCTCCAGTATTACTTAGACTCTTCCTACTATGTGCCCTTACGCACTAGAGCGAAGAAGTCTAAAGCAGGGCGAGCCTGGCGAGTTCGGTCCGCTGATCTGACCTCTGACCATCGGAGTGTTCCACATACTGTTACGCGGGCCTCGAATGGGAAGTTGTACAGAACCACTCGAGTCCAGCCTCCGGCGGCAGACGGACAGAGAGGTTCACAAAAGTCTTCCAAAATCTCGAGAGCAAACGTGGTCTGTCCAGACCCATCCGACTTGCGTGAGGCCATCCTCCATAAATGCAAGGAAAGAGAAGATGCATCGCGGTGCAAAGAGTCCTCCCACGGACGTCACTGCACCCAAGTTATCGTCAACTGCTGCTGCAATATGCAAGAAGACCGGCAGTCTGTCTTTCAAAGACTGCAACAGCCATCATCAGAAGACGAGGCACCACCCGTCGTCTCCTGCAACTCTGCTCGGAAGATCCCCGCTGATGGAAGGGGGAAGAAGACAAATGTTCCCAGCCCGAAGATCTCAACCACTGTGACTAAAAGACTGTCGTCTAAGCGGGTGCCCACCACCGAAGTTTTCCAAGGTACTCGCTCTAAGACGAAATCTGCTACAGTGGGGGATTCGTCGTCCGCAATACAGGGGGTTGCCAGGGCTGGGGGTAGCACCCCTCCGAGCCTCTACAGCAACCCGATGTTCCAAGAAGACGCGCCGGGGGAGACAACTCTCCCATCAGAGGTAGCAAACCTCGACGTCCATGACTCTCAAGATGAAGCAAGCTCCGAAGCTGGGGGTACTATTCCCTCCGAGTTCGAACCCGAAGAGAACATTCCCACATACCCCGATGACTTCTCGGTGCATGGGTATGACTCTGAGAGCACATCCTCCACCATTCCTTCCATCACTCTCCATGTAAGGACGGTGTTCATGACGGACAGCAATCAAGGTGGTTCCAGCGATCGCCAACGCATCGACACTTTGGATGCTATACTGTAGGCCTTGGTCAAGTCTGTAGATAAAATCAAAGCTGCTCTTCCAACTCTGCAAGGAGGGACGCCTGGCCAAACAAGCGCGGGTCCCGCGGTCAATGCGGACTCAAACTCAGCGGCACCAAACCCGAGAAATAGTCCTTCCGAAATAATAGCCCCTACCGCGACAGATGAGGCCCGAGAAGTAAGAAGAGAGGTTTAGGAGCTCCGAGCCATGTTCCATGCCCGAGAAAATGCTCAAGACCTCAGAATGCGGCAACCATACCCCGCTGAATGGAGGGATGTTCCATTCCCACCAAGATATAAGCCGTTCAATATCAACCCGTATGATGGCAAGACCTCAGCAAGTCGGTACATCACTTACTTCGAGGTCACCACCGACCATCTGTCCCATGATGATGCTATCCTCACGCGATTATTCATTGGGGCATTGGAAGGAGTCGCCTTCGACTGGTACCGCAACCTGCCAGACAACTGCATCCACTCCTTTGCTGGCTTCAAGCGCTTGTTCTTGGAGAGATTCTACGAGGTAGGGCAGGACATCACCATGTCTACCCTCATGGACGTCGTCCAAGGGGAGAAAGAGCTGACAAGGAACTACATCGAGCGGTTTTGCCAAAACCGCCATGAAGTTGCCCTCTGGAAATCTAGATTCCTCTTTGATTAAAATTTGCCAAAAGAGGCTGCTTCCAACAATCAGTCTCTGGATGGGCGAAAGTCAATTCAAGGATTGGAAGACATTTATCATCAGCACCACAAGCACCGAAGAACGATTGAAGAAGGCTCGCCAACTGGGACTGCACATCTCGGACGGAGAGAACAAGGGCAAGCGTCCTAACAACGATAATGGGGGTAGCCCCTCCAACAATCGGGACGGCAGGGGCAAGCAGGCTATGGTGGCCGACACGGCACAAAAACCCGAGCCAAAGCCAGCAGACAAATAATGGCCGCAGATCACGTACTCTTTCGAAGACGTTCACGTCAAGCCCATCTTGGACATGCTCATACAAGGAGACAGAATTCAGCTTCCTCCACCAAGACGGGAACTGCGGCCAGCAGATCTGGAGAACCCAAATTTCTGTCATTACTACTGCTACATTTACCATGCTACACATGACTGCTACCAGCTAAAACGATACATCCAAAACCTCATTGATTCAAACGCTCTGGCCATCGATTTCGAGGAGGTAACCGTAGCAGCCAACATGGTATCCGTACAATTTGGCAGCTTCCCTCCAACAGAGACTCAAGACGGTGTTATACCCATCCCTCTGGCAACGATGGAGATTGCTAGTCTTCCATCTGCCCGGGAGCAAGCTGCTGGTTTAGTGCCCCTCACCACATCACGGGGGAAAATCATGTGGATCCACCCGGATCTAGTACCTGAAGTGACTCAGTCCGCTCCGCCTTCTATTCACAAGAAGAAGAGTGGAAAAGTTAGATCCTGCCGCACCGTCTCGGCAGATGTGGAAGAAGTCACGGATGTCGTTACTCGATCTGGAGCTCAATCCCAACCTGTGGCTGAGAACTCGACTGATAATCATCCGCCAGCTACCACTGACGCTCCAACGCCTCATCAGCCTCCGACGACCGACAAGCCTAGGCCAAAGGAGACTCGCTTCGACAAATCCCTCCGAAAAAAGGCAGCCCAAGGGCTGGAGAAGCCCTACAACTTTGATATCTTGGCACAATTGGCCAATACACCGGCCAAGTTGTCACTATACGAGCTTCTGAGACTTTAAAAGAATGTGCGAGCAGCTTTGAGCGATGCACTCCAAAATGTCGACGCATACCTGGCTCAGGTCAACCTCACGGGAGAGAACCCGCCTGCAGATCTCCAAGACAGCACCTGCACGGGAGTAATACCTAACATCGTCTTCACTCCGCAGGACATGCTCATCAAAACCAACCTGCACGATCGCCCGCTATACTACACTGGATACATCGACGACATAAAGGTGGATCGGATGCACATTGATCCTGGCTCATCCATAAGCATTATCCCGAAGGGTCTGCTACATCATCTCCGTATCCCAATGTACCGCCTGACGCCTACAAGCACCGCCATCAGCGGTTTCAATTCGGGCAGGAGCTACCCGATTGGGAAAATTCGTCTGAAGTGTCAAATTGGCGACCTCCAATCTGAAGTCACCTGCTACGTCATAGATGCAGACACTTCTTACAACATCCTCTTGGGGCGCCCATGGATACACGATTATATGATCGTGCCTTCCACGCTGCACCAGTGCTTCAAATATGTCGACAAACACAGCTTCGTGAGGACAGAATTTCCTGATATCGATCCCTTCAAAGGGGTCGAATCTTACTACTCAGACTCCTGCCTGTACGAAAAATCGAAGAAGCACCTTGGTGAAGGAGACGTACAAGCTAGTACCGAGACAGCCACAGGATCAGAAGAGCCTCTGACGATCCACCTCCAAGCTCGCAAACCGAGCAAGTCTGTACCCCTTACTGCCATCCTGCGAAAGGACGCGATCAGCCTCTCGGCGCAAGAGGAGCAGATGATAATCCGGCTGCCAAGGTCCGGCCAAGTGTCGAGGCCCACAACGGGGCCACTGACAATCAGACTGCCGAGAGTCGGTCAACCCCAAACGAAGAAGCTCAATCCCTCCGACAAGCCGCTGACGATACGCCTTTCCAAGAAGGGTCGTCACCCCGATTTGAGGTCTGATACTGTTAGCGAACCAGCCACTCCTCGCTCCATATCAAAGGCAAAACTGGGGGTTACTAGTCTGCCAACAACCCCACGCTCAGCTCCATCAACTGAACTGCTGACGATCAGGCTCCCCAGGTCGTCCTCTCAGTCTTCATTCACACAGGGGGTAGCCGAAGAGGAACCGGAGCTAGCCAAGTATGTGGCTGCCCACACTGATGTTCCCTTTGCTGATGATGTAATCCCCCTAGAAAAGATACCTTACTTCATCAATAAAGGGTTATCTTTGAACTACACCGAGCTCAATAAGCTATGTACAATGTATGCTATGGAACACGGTATAGGCACTCACCTACACACACAGGTGACAAATGTGTACACCGCGATCCAGCTTACTCCAGTAGAAGACGCTTACCGAATAATCGAGGGAGGGGACCATCCAATCATCTTCGGCCGGAAGGACGACCCGTATCCCTTCACCATAGAGGAAACCGACCTCGGGTCAGATGCCGGAAGACTGCCTCTGTATCTCTATAGCCCCCAATCCAAATATCTCATACAGAAACAGGGGTATGATCTGGAGACGATGCCAGGTTTGAACTACGGCACTGGGCGACGATTACCTTTGAAGCCGCCAGTCCCGGCAGGCAAACTACGGGACTACTATAGCAAAACTCGATGTGGGTTAGGGTATGTAACGCCTACGACGACTCCTGAAAGCTCAGATGAAGAATGCGACTGGCAGTCACATTCAACCGGGTCACCAACTTCTGACTCAGATACCAGCATCGGAGACGTGTTCAGACAAGTCTTGTCGGTCAACATGGCATTCGCCGACGCTTACGAAGAAGACGAAGACATCCCCGAGATCCTTGAGCTAGAGCCGTGGGCCCAGTAATTGGATGCACAATGGGAAAAATGGTTCGAACTGAGAGAACCTCCTACTGAAGATGAAGTCATACAGGTTGACCTCGGCAGCGAATCTTCTCCAAAACTAATTTTTGTCAGTAAAAGCCTAACAGAGAAGAGCGAAAATCGCTGCTGGAACTTATCAAAGAATACATTGATGTGTTCGTCTAGAGCTATGAAGACATGCTAGGGTTAAATCCCGACATTGCTCTTCACAAACTCAACATTCGGCCAGATGCAAAGCCAGTCAAGCAACAACAGCGACGCTTCCGCCCAGGCATTATGGACACGATCGAAGCCGAAGTCAACAAACTGATAGCCAGCGGCTTCATTCGTAAGGAGCAACATCCCGATTGGGTCGCCAATATAGTACCCATCCTCAAGAAGAATGGAAAGATTCGAATCTGCATCGACTTCCGCAATCTGAACGAGGCGTGCCCCAAAGATGAATTCCCCCTTCCCATCACTGACATTATGATCGACAATACCTGCGGCTTCGAACGTATGTCATTCATGGATGCCTTCTCGGGGTACAACCAAATCAAAATGTCTCCTGACGACGAAAAGCATACATTATTCCGAACACCAATTGGCACGTACTGCTACACAGTCATGCCTTTCGATTTGAAGAATGTCGGTGCCACATATCAAAGAGCCATGAGCATCATCTTCAGAGACCACTTATGCAAGACAGTGGAGTGCTATGTTGACGATATAGCCGTTAAGAGTCGCTGCAAGGCAGACCATCTGCAGGATCTAAGGACGGTATTCGACCTAATGCGAGCGCACAATTTGAAAATGAACCCTACGAAGTCCTTTCTGGGCGTATCCAGCGGGAAGTTCTTGGGCTTCATCATCACTGCACAGGGTATCCATGTAGACCCTGAGAAGACGAAAGCAATCATGGAGATGGGTCCTCCGAGAAATCTTCGCGAACTCAGAGGCCTTCAAGGGAGGTTAGCTTACATCAGGAGGTTCATTTCTAACCTCTCCGGGCGATGTCGTCCATTCACCCATCTCATGAAGAAAGGCGTCTCATTCGTATGGGATGAAGAATGCCAACGCACCTTCGACAGCATCAAAGAATATTTATCGAACCCTCCAGTCTGGTGGCCCCGGTTGCTGGAAAACCATTCCTGCTTTATGTACAAGCAATGGAGCATTTCCTTGGCGCCCTGCTAGCACAAAACAACGATGCAGGCCATAAACAAGCCATATATTACCTCAGCCGAATGATGATTGGGCCAGAGCACCGATACACCGCTGTGGAGAAGGAATGCCTCGCCCTGGTGTTCGCCATTCAGAAAATATGGTACTATGTCACCGGGCAAACGATACATGTGATCTCGCGAGTCAACCCTCTCAGGGTCCTCATGACTAAACCAGGGGCACTCAGCTCCCGCCTCGCTACATGGGCAATATTGCTGTCCCCTTATCATATGATCTTCGTCCCACAAAAGGCAGTCAAAGGTCAAGCTCTGGCAGACTTCTCAGCAGCCTACCCAGGCTCGGAGTCCTCCAAAATATATGAAGAGATCCCAGATGAGGTCGCCGACTCCCATACAATCTTTCACGATGATATATGGCGAATGTTCTTCGACGGCACTTCGAGAACTGGACCTAAGGGCAACATCGTCGTCGGAGTCGAGGTGGTACTGGTTTCTCCTATCGGATTGGTGATCAACTGCGCTTACTCCCTCACGGAACCCTGCTCTAATAATGTTGTCGAGTATAATGCCCTGCTCATTGGCCTCCAACTTGCAAGAGAGCTGGGGGTAGAATATCTTGAAGCATACGGCGATTCTCAGTTAATCGTCAATCAAATTCGGGGCTCATACGAAGTTCGCCACGAAGACATGATCCCCTATCACCAAATAGCAATCAACATCATCTCATCGTTCGAGGGGTTCTTCATCGAACATGTCCCCAGACTCCGAAATATCGAAGTTGATGCCCTAGCTGGTCTTGCCGCTTCCCTAGCAGTTTCGAACTATAATCGCCAATCAGTGGATGTGATAGGCCACGAACTGGTCTGTCCCAAGAACAATATGCAATTCGTGGCGAGTTATTCCGCCCAGACGATCGATGATGCCCCAGACTGGAGACAACCATTCATCGACTTCGTCATCTACGACATCCTGCCTGAGAACCCAAAGGAAGCCACTTCCATCAGACGGCGTTCTCTCAGACTCTTCTACGATACAGAGACGAAAATGCTGTATCGCCGCTCCTACGACGTATTACTGCTTCGGTGTCTGTCAAACGCAGAAGCTAAAGAAGCCGTACGAGAAGCTCATGACGGTGTTTGCAGGGCCCACCAGCCCGGTCCTAAATTGTAAGACCGTCTTCCTGAATGGGCTACTATTGGCCCACGATGGTGGCAAATGCGATAGATTATGCTAGAAAATGCAAAGCCTGCCAAGTCCACGCGGACTTCATTCACCAACCATCCGAATTTTTACATCCGACAGTGGCGTCCTGGCCATTCGAAGCATGGGGAATGGATATCATTGGTCCAATCACCCCACCTTCCTCCCGAGGACATCGCTTCATACTTGCGATCACTGATTACTTCTCCAAATGGGCGGAAGCTGTCCCACTTGCAGAAGTCAAGACTTCAAACATGATCAGCTTCCTTAAGCATCACGTCATCTACCGCTTTGGACTTCCCCGAAGGATCATCCATGATAATGGTCCGCAGTTTGCAAGCCACGCTTTCTATCGATTTTGCGATAAGTACCGTATTCAGAATATTGCTTCGACACCGTACAACCCGGCAGCGAACGGGTTGGCAGAGGCATTCAACAAAACAATCATCAAACTTCTTAAGAAGTTTGTCTCCTCCAACAAACACGACTGGAACGAGAAGCTCGGCGAGTGTTTATGGACGTACCGTACTACAGTCCGAACAGCTACCGGGAACACACCCTTCTCTCTAGTATACGGGAGTGAGGCAGTTCTCCCATTAGAGACTCAAATACCCTCACTCCGCGTCGCCCTTACTTATTAATTGACGATGGATGATAACTACCGACGTCGACTACAAGAGTTAGAGGCCCTAGATGAAAAGTGCCTCCTAGCTCAGCAAAGGATCAAACTATACCAAGTACGCATCTCTGGAGCCTTCAACAAGAAGGTCAAAATCAGGACATTCTAGGTGGACGATCTCGTTCTGGCAGTCCGGAGACCGATGGTCATGACTCACAAGACCGCCGACAAGTTTCAGCCAAAATAGGAAGGCCCATTTATCATTGAGGCCGTATTCTCCAACGGAGCTTACCGCCTCGCAAAACAGAATGGGGGTTTGCTCATGTTGCCCGTCAACGGCAAGTTCCTAAAGAAATACTATGTCTAGATGACAATTTTCTAGATTTCGAGTCACGTACCCGCTGGTACTGCTGAACTCGCCCTCATAATTCTCCAGATTTTTAAGTCATGTACCCGCTGGTGCCCCTGAACTCACACTTTTACAATATCGAGTCATGTACCCGATGGTGCCTCTGAACTCACATCCCAGTCACTCTTTCAGATAGAAAGTCATGTATGATCAAACCTCTGAACTTTCTTCCTGGAAGAGATCCTCCCTCGTGATCCAATACCCGCACTTCCAGTGCACAAAAAGGGTAAGCGATCCACAAATTTCCAAAACGGCCATGTCCTCATTACCTCTGAGTCGTTTCACTTCCGCCAAAAACAAATCACCCCCTACATAGAACTTCCATGTCCTTATTACCTCTGAGTCGTTCTATGTACCCCTTCTTCATTGAGCCCACTCCTGCCATGTCCTCATTACCTCTGAGTGGGAAGGCTCCGTAGAAGAAGCCTTCATGCTTGCCATGTCCTTATTACCTCTGAGTAAGTATGTCGGTTCCCTTTTCAACCTATTATCTGTACCCATGCCCGGAGTACGACAAGGATAATAGGTCCACAAATGTCCTCTGTTGACCACAAATGTCCTCTGTTGACCACAAATATCCTCTGTTGACCACGAATATCCTCCGTGAAGTCACTCATGCCATGTCCTCATTACCTATGAGCAGGAAGATTCCACGATAAAACCCTCATGATTGCGATGTCCTCATTACCTCTGAGCAAATATGTTGGTTTCCATTCATCCTATTATCCATATCCTAAGCCAAGGTATGCCAAGGATAATAGGCCCACAAATATCCTCTGTTAAGCTTCTTAGCACAAGCCCACCACCTTATCATGCCCCGGGAGCCCAACTGCTCTACAGCATTCTTTTTCTCGATACCAAGAGCACCCATGACCACTTTGCCATGGCTGTTCCAGGTATCCTAATCAAACTTGTTATCCGTACCTAAAACCAAGGTATGCCATGGATGACAAGTCCACAAACAAGTCCTCCGCGTAAGGCAAACACCACTATCATATCACAGGTACAACAAGCAATGCAAATGAAGGATAGAATGGCTCTTTATTTGAAGGAAGAAAAAAGTATTACATATTTCGGGATCACGTCCCTTTCAGAAAGAAAGAAAACAGAAACAAAACAAGAAGAAGAGGCCGACTACAGCTCAGCATTACACAATTCCAGGAGCCGGTCTCTCACCAAGACAGTCCCCCGCTCAAGCCTCTGTTTAGCTCGGCGCTCGGCCTCTTGGGATAGTTGCTCCGTATCATTCAGATACATATATGCCTGCCAGTTGGTCTCTATCTTCTTCAGGGCAAGTTCTAGATTGGCTGAGGCTCTGCTAAGCTTGTCAGCTTCCTGGATGGCAATTCCTTTTTCAGTACAAGCAGCTTCCAGCTCGGACTCCAAGAAGGCCAGCTTTCTCTGGAATTCGAGGATTTGTTCCCGGGTGTCGGTTATCCCGCGAAAGGCAGCCGCTTCCCGAGCCGCACAATCGTCAGCCCGACGGTTCTACTGATCGTGCAACCGGGTCGAATCCCGGCGGTCCTTCAATATAGCCGGCTTGAGCGATTCTCGGGCAGCCATCACCTTCTCCACCGCGGTAATGAGGAAGTTGCGCTCTTGATTTATGACCGCGGGTAAATCAGTCTGTTGCAACAAGCAAAACTGGGCTACGAGACGATCAGCTTCTAATAGCTTAGGCTCCAGAAGCGCAGCCAGTTCCCCTCCGCCAGGGAGTGTCTTAAGGATATTAATCTGGCCACTGGCATATCGATGGGCCAGAGTAAAGGGAGTCCCCCTTTCCACTGCTGCCTCGATCCCCCTCTTCAGGTGGTGATAAAAACTGGCAACCACGTCCTGTAACGCATCGTCCAAGACCTCTGTAGAGGACGGCGTCAGAGGGAGAGTGGCAGACGGTACCGAAGGAGCAGCTTCAGAAGTAACTACATCCGCCACCAAGGAAGCAAATTCCGTACGGAAAGATGCTTGAATGGCGGCTAACTCCTCTTCCGCCTTCCGAAGAGCCTGGATGCTCGACAGGGAGGAAAGGTTGACCCCCGAAACTACATTCGCAAAGGAGGACACAGGGAGCATCGTCCCTTGTCCCAGCTGTACTGCTACCTGGGACCCCGAGCTCGACCCAGACGAAGGTCTCTCGATACAGGGAGGTTCCGTCAGGCCCTCTCCGGTAGGGTTCGATCCAGCAATATCCATCACTAACAATGAAGGGTTGGGACCTGAACATCCAAAGCAAACCATTAGTCGACATAATCTGAAAGATAAGATGACAGAATACATAGGCTTATTCATGAGCTATGGTTTGATTTGTATTACCAGGGGAAGAGCGTAGAGGCGACGGTTCGTTCACAGCCGGCATAGTTTCCCCATCCACAAAGTCATCATGCTGGGGTTCAGATGTCTCGGGGACGGGCACGGTAAAACCCCCATCCCCCTGGGTTGAGATCCCCGCAAGGTGGGAATCCTCGACCGCAACCGGAAGCACTCCAGCAGCAATAATAGCAGTGCACACATCACTGACTAAATGAGACAGGACCGGGTCAGCCTCGGTAATCGGGTCCTGAGGAGCAAGCTCAACCGACGCCTATAAAGAGCAAAAGAAACAAATGATTAGGCCATAACATAGAAAAAGAAGAAAGGAAACAGCTGAAGCCCAAATCACAACAGGAACAACGTCCACATCATCAACAAACAGCCTACAACGTCTTACCGCAGCGTGCTTCGTGGAATAGGTTCGGTCATCAGCGGTAGTCATGCGCCTGCTTCGTTTACGCGAAGGGCCAGGTACTGCAGATGGTTGATCCTCTACCACCTCGTCAGACCAAGTAGACGGTTGACCCGCAGCCCTTTCATCCGACATGATAGGGGGTTGATTCCCAACTTTCTCGTCCAAAGAATGCGATGAGTCATCGGCGTCTTGTTCGTCATCCTCCTCATCCGCCCTAGTGGACTCTGAGTCCGGCGCAGGAACCCTGTTCGCCCCCCTCTTCCTCTTCTTGGACCCCTCTGGCTTCTCAGCCAAACCGGTGCCAGTGATGAAGATAGTATTTATATCAAAATCGACAGGAGGCTTGCTCGCTGCAACATGATAAAGGGCCGCTATATACAAGATATCCCCTGCCATCTTGGCATCGGGGACTGAGAAGCTGGCCCGGGTATGGGCCGCATTATAATAATGCCAAGCCCGGACACCATCGAGTACACTGTCCTCAAAGCTCAAGCAAGCGCTAGGACGATCCAGGAACAATTGACTATACCTAAATTGACGGAAAAATCTACTGGGCAGATAAGGCTCTAGGTATACTTTATTCTGGTAACGATACACCAGGTGCGCGAGGCGGATGTTGCGTAACCAAAGAAGCATCTTCTCAGATAAAAGTTGGGGAGGATCAACGCTGTCAATATGTACCCTCCTCACTTCTCTAGGAGTAAATTCAGGGAGAGATACGAAGAATTCGGGCCCATCAACTCTCGCCAACACCCTCCGGCAGGCCGGCATGGTATCGTGCTCCCAAGGCTGATGACGGTACCGGAAAAGGAAGGCATCATCATCAGTAACATTTTCATCAGTTCCTGGCCTCATCAATGACCGATAGTGCATCAATAACCACCCCATGAGGTAGTGGTATGGTAGTTCTATCCGTTCAAAGTCCATCGTCACATCACGAGCAATGACTTTGGATGAAAAGGCGCGAAGGCCATGGTGTATGCTACACACCATGGCCGGGAGGAGCGCCAGTCTTACCTTGAAGACTAATTTCACAGCAGGAAGAATGAAATGGCGGCTGATCCTTTCCATAGAACCCGTGCTGCCCGAGACTATGCAATTACGTAGCTACACCATCAAGAACCCAGCTAAGATCGCTTTATCGGACATTTCTCGGTACCATAGTGGAAGTAACTGAGAGAATCAGTGTGACTCCCAAACCGGTCACGGGTAGACCTCGACCTTTTGACCTTCAACATCATGTCCTTCACCTCCTCCGGGGTTCGAGAACTTCGAGACAAAACTTGGCCGGAGGGACGCAACTTGAAAAGATACGAAACCCAGGCCGTAGTGTGAGGGGCGCTCCCTTTTAAGCTATTTTCTTTCTTGATAGCCATCTGGTGGCAGGCGCTATGATGACACAACAGTTCTTGGTACACGGCGACGAAACCAGGAAATCGTCGATCCAGGTCTTCGAATTCTTCGTTCGTCAGTGTATATGCTTCAAAAGCTTCACCTCCCCACGGCAGTCTAGAAACAGCGTGCATCTCATGGAGAGCAAGCCCCAGCTCTCCTCCGGGGGCAAAGAAAGTCCCTGTACGCCGATTATACAGCTCCAAAAGAGCCATAAACAAAGGCTTGTTAATGGGCAACCCGTAGCAGGTACCCCTGACGGCGTAGTAGAGGTCAATTTCCCGAAGGGATTCCCCATACTTCCTCAAGATCCATGAGGTAAGATTAGCCCATGTGGGAATAGGGTTGATCCAGTTCAGCAGCGACAACCTGCCCACGGGATAAGACCCCTTGCGAGCGAGCTGATTTAGAAAGGTATCAGCTAGAGTGAAAGTAAAATTAGGGCCAGTCATGTTTACAAAAGTGCCAGGGAGCAGCCCCATCACAGTCCGACTCACTGATTCCTTGCCCACACATACTAAACCTGTGCGCCTATTGTAGTGGATGTTGCTCACAAACATTCCCTGTTGGGTGGGAGTCAGGGAGCCCACCATTGTCCTGTCCAACGGTACCATATTAAACCATGAGAGAGGATAGTGCCGCTCCATCTCGGGGATATGGATCTCTACTCCGTCTACAGAAAAATCCCAGTGCTCTGAAACATCCAGCAATCGGGAGTTCTTTATGGAAAAGGCGTCCCCAAAGAGAAAAGCCGGTTTCAGATATTCTCCATCCAGCTTCTCCGAATTCATCATGGAACAAAGAAAGTGGAAAGGTTGGTTATTAATGGCAGCCACTCTCTCCCTAGGTTCATTAACGGAAAGCTGATCCACTATACGACGGATTAAGTCATCAAGCCGCACGCACACGGCGAACTGAGCTGAACCCACAAGAAGCTCTCCTGCTGGGTTGGTTGGGAGGTTCACTGAAAAAAAGGACAAAGAAAAACAGGATTAAAAGATGGTTAAAGCAAAAAATCACTGAATAAAGAAGTTCCCACGAGCCAATGTGGCTCGGGTCAACGAAGCCTTATGCGGCTCCATTCCAACTGGGCCTCAGAAGATGCGGTTCCAAGGAAGCCTATGCGGCTCGGATCAACGAAGCCTTATGCGGCTCCATTCCAATTGGGCCTCAGGAGATGCGGTTTCGAGGAAGCCTATGCGGTTCGGGTCAATACAGTCTCATGCGGCCCAAATCAGACGGGAGTTCCATATGACACTAGCTCGATAGCTTATGCGGATCAGTTGAATATATGCGGTTCTAACAGAAGAGCTCATACGGCGCAAAATGCTATACGGTTCAGCCTGTTAGAAACATAGGCGGCTCCATCCAGAGGAGACTTTATGCGGTTTTTATCTAGGGACTCAGATCCTTCTCATGCGGTTCAAACATGGGATATTTTCTATGCGGCTCGGATATGAGAGGGTTATGCGGCCCATACAGCATATGCGGCTCTACCATCAACTTGGGTGGAGGCTTGTGCATAAATATGCAACAGAGCCATGGGTTCTCAAGATTCAAATGCAACCCTTACCATTGAAAGCAGGACGAACATCAGAGGGTACTTCGGGCGCTTCGGGCTCGACGGCCGACGAGGACGTCACCTTCTTGCCCTTCGCGACGGCGGAGACGACTTTGGAAGACTTAGGAGCCATTTGCTTCGACGGTCGGAAAAAAGAAGATAAGAAAGAGGAGACAGCAAAAAGAGTGAACGAAGGAGAAGGTAAAGAAGTCCTTCCGGCCAAACTCATCCATATTTATAAACAAAAAATGAGGCATTTCGATTCTCGTACACCGACCCTTCAGTTATCGAGGTGAGCCGCCGAAAATGAAGGCCAAACTCCGAGGATCCCGCACCAAAAAGTGGCCTTTAAAACTGACAGCAAATCAACAACATTTAAATGCAAAAGATTGCCATACGTGGCAATAATGACGTGGCAAAGAGCTATGCGGATGAGACACTCATGTGGCTGAACCATCTATGCGGCTGAACCATCCATGCGGTCAGGACTTCATATACGGCCATAAGAATATGACCATGCTTCTTATTCAAAGTATTTCAACTTTGCAAATTAAAAACTTTGAAGGGGGTCTTGTAGAAGCATGGAAAATATTAAAGAAGGATCCATGCGGCCAGGAAACCCCATGCGGCTCAGGAAGCCCATACGGCTCACAGATTTATATGGCACGAGGGGCTATACGGCTCAAGACATCCTATGCGGCTCAGAAGACACGTGGCGTAATATTGTTCCCCTTCGACCCATGCTGTATTAATTGCTTTGACGGCTGACAACTCTGAAAAAGTGATAGCCCTGACACAAAAGTGGTAATTATGACTCTGTCATAATGACAGACTTCTAGGGAAGAGAAAGAGATCTCTGACACAATCCCCTGAGATCCATAAAAATGCCACGTGGCCTTGCCACGTGGGCGTTCATATGCGGCTCGAGCAGAGACTTCTCATGCGGTTCAGAATGAAGCCGTCCTATGCGGCTCAGGCCGAAACAGTCTCATGCAGCTCAAAACGGAGGCCTTCCCATGCGGCTGGAGCGGACCATTTCTATGCGGCTCAAGCGGATGAATCCTTATGCGGCTCGCAATGATCACCTCCATGCGGTTCAAAAGTTCGAAGGAAGGCCACTACCCGAACAGCCCTGACACGTGGCCCGAACCTTATGCGGCCCAACTCTTATGCGGCTCAATCTTCATGTGGTTCAGATCCCCCTAGTGGCTCCTAGGACACGTGTTCTAAGCCGATCAATCTCCCAGATTTATTGCAATCAGAGATTGGGTCAAATCTCAATAATCTGGGACACATGGCAGGAGAATAAATCAAATTTATTTGCAGACATCAGAAGATTATTATGAGGAAGATTTATTTCAATCAGTATTAATTGTTGATGAGATTTGGTGTAATCTACACTTGATGGTCCAGATTCATCACAACCAAAATGAATGGCCTAGATTGACCAATCCACAGGCCGCCGCCATCCCCAAGAAGCAATCATTTGCAACCCTAATGATCACATCTTATTCCTATAAATAGCAGGATGCCATTCTCCTGCGAAAAAAAGAGGAGACAGATACTTACATAGAGAGAGGCGCACACAGGAGCGCTTTTCGAGACCAGAGAGAGCATCAGAATACTTGGAGAGAAGAGCAGAGAGAGAGCAAAGAGAGCATTTTTTTCAATGCTAAGCAAATCTTCTGGAGCCAAGGCTGCACACCGATCGTCCAAGGAGTAAGGCAGGGCTGTCGTCGCCTTCCCGAGCCTCTATCGTCACCCCCCAGAATCTAAAATAAACAATTGTACTTAGTCTGCTGTACCTAGGCTTTCGTCCCTAGGCTTTCTTTGTACAAACGAGTTTGTATTGTGAGTCTAAGTTCAGTCCTTCCATAAAACTGTTCTGTACTTTTACAATCAATGGCAAACATCGGGGTACGATCCTCAAAACTAATTCATAACTACCATATCACGTTATCGATCATATCGTGACTTATTATTACCAAAGGTCAAGGTACGAAGTCGCGACTCAAATAATCCTAACCTCATTATTCCTAAAACCATGTCCTAGTCTCTGGAGTGCATAGATTGTAAGCCGTCTACTTTCTGCAATTCACTAAGCATACGATTGAATAAAATAAATTGGTTCTCACCAGGGTGATAAATTATTGACTCATGAACTCCCACTCTTTTTTGATCAAACAGTAATAGACCAACTCCATAAGAATAAAATACCAAGAAAGAGAATATGTAATAAAGTTGTCCAGACCTTAAT
>JANAVB010021800.1:10118204-10153204 GCA_029216955.1 Iris pallida | reverse complement strand
GAGCTTCCAGCCGCATGCGCCTTTAATCCTGTCGTATGTTTTTTCAGCCGAATGCGCCCCATTTTCCCTGGCCGCATGAACTTCCCTGACCGTATGAACTTTTCCTGCCGCATAAGACTCAGTCACTTCCAGCCGCATGCGCCCTGTTACCTCAGCCGCATAAGACCTAGTTCCCTCATAGCCGCATAAGACCCCTTCCTCCCCGGCCGCATGAGTTTACTTTCCTCGAGCCGCATGAGACTCGATTCTCCGAGCCGCATGAGACACGATACCCAGAGCCCCATGAACCTTTCCTTTCCTGTCGCATGCTCTCTAGCCGCATGGACCGCTCTCCTCCAGCCGCATGAGACCCATATCCTGTAAGCTGCATGAGTTTATTTTCCTATGCCGCATGAGCATGCTGATTCCTGGCCGCATGAACCCGAGCCGCATGATCCCATGAGCCCTATGCCGTATGAGCCCAAGTCCCCTGGCCGTATGAACCTATTTCTCTGAGCCGCATGACTCCTCCCCTAGACTTGCCCTTTTTACTATTTCAATTGTTGCTTTATGCTCATGTATTATGACCCTCTGTGTAACCTGGGTCCCTTGATAGAATGCTTATACCAGGTAACCTTGCACATGTACCATGAACACGACAGTGACCCGTAGTGGTGCACTTTTGACAAGTAACTTGACATAATAGTGGCCCATCGTGGCGTACTCTTGAATAGTAAACCTGACATGATATACCTTGATATGCTGTTGCAAAGGCTAACATGACATGACAAGAATAAATGGCCTGGACATCGTGGACGATTGTGTTTGTACAAATGAACCAGTATTATCTTGCATCATGTCTAGGACAGGGAACCCTGAGTACCCCGGTCAGGGGTACCTACTGAATTCAACAAAGGCTAATAACTAGAATAATCCAGTAGTCATGAAGAGATTTTCCAGCCACAGGCAATCCCATTATCTGGGCGCTCAAGTGGACTTGTAGCCTGCCGACGAGTAGGGCACATTTCCAGCACACTGCCATGTGTTGCACCTTCCATGAATAAGATATTCGACCTGGATAACCTGGATGGTCTGCAGAGCTTGTGGCTGTTGGAATAATCTTACTGTATCTTAATAGTAACTAGGCCTGTGATAACCCTAGTTAGTTAAAGTATTAAGCCGTACTTATTGCTTGGCCGTGAATGTTGGATGGAGTCTAATCAGTCTAGTCTTGTCCTGATCCTGCACAAGATTGATACATGACCAGATTGTTTGTATTTACTTTATCGATAAATGGTGGAAAACCAAGTTCTGTTCAGATGAAGGGTTACAACCCTGGACCTTGTTTGGTTTATGGGTTGTAACCTGTTTATTTGAATAGTCACATGATTATCTCGTCGTATATCATCATGATTTCCTATATTTCCAGTTCTTATTAATTATTTTCATTCTTGTGCTAATTACTGGTTTTAGTTCCTAAGTGAAGCCTCCTTTGTGGCACTTGCTCTTTCTGGGATCTGACCCAGCTGGTTTTGTATGGCCAGATTTCGGAGGAGCTCCAGAGGATCCACCGACCTTCCAGCCAGATGGTGACCACTAGACGAAATTCTGGCAACGAGTGGGTTTATTTTGGCTCTCCCACTCTATTGTAAAAATATTCTTTTGAGGCATTTAGCCGACGAGCACGTGTTAGCTGGATTGCACTTTATTTACTGTCTGCCTACGGGCTGTAACATGATTGAGAAATCCTAGGGTTGATCATGTATGACTGAAACTCTTACTAGTTCTCACGTTTTGTAATGACTAGCTTCATGATCATCCAAATATGTAATGTATGGGACGCCTTACTATTGTATATTTGGTGCTCTAACATCTTGTAACTGTTATTACTTGCTTGAGATTGAGATAATAGGCTTGTTCAGGACCATAAGAGACTGATGGCTTGTAGTTAAACCCACATATATCTAGATAGTCGTGATCGTATAATAAGATGGATCCCATTTTATTATATGTAGCTGGCTATGTATGCCCCCGCTCTCCAGTGTTCTGGTTCTGGGGCGTTACATGGTTTGAGTGGTGGCCCACGCAGGTCTTGTAAATCAAGATATGTGAGGGTTTACCGAAGAGATGTCTCAATCAGCACTCGTCCTTGATCTCTGCTCGTATCCTCTGAATCCTTGAATTTTTGACCTGATCACATGATGTACCTTTGATCTGTCCTGGTCCTTCCTTATTGTTTTCTATGTCGTCTTCTTCAGCGGCATTGTTCCTGGTCCTACCGATCGGTAAGGCGGAGCACCTCCCGTGGACCCGCAGCAACCTGGAGATCAAGACCAGCATTCCGGAGTAGCCTCCAGAGTCATGACTACTGGGGGCCAAGAGCCGCCCGTCCAGCCAGTCCAGCCTGTAGAGCCTGATGATGGCACCTTGGTGGGTCTCATCAGGACATTGTTAGCTTCTCAAGATCGTCGAGGTGACGCATTGTACCAGGCAGTACAATATGCTCTAACTCGAGGCGGTCATCAAGGTAACAGTGCAGCCAACAGTTTCAAGAGCTTGAACCCTTCCTTCTTCGATGGCAGCGAAGATGCTATTGCTGCTGATACATAGCTTCAGGATACTGAGGTCATTCTAGAAGCAGCCATGACCCCAGAAGGCGAGCAGGTGGCCGTGGTGCACCTGCAGTTATTGGATTTAGCCCGCAGCTGGTGGGCGGCGCAGACCGTTGGATTAGTGGCACCTATTGCCTGGGCAGTATTCCGAGAGAGATTTCAGGCTAAGTACTTCGATGCTGTAGCTCGGTACGATATGCAGACGAGGTTCACCAATCTGAAGCAGATGGGCAGGACGGTCGATGGATATGCTGCCGAGTTCTCCAGACTTAGTCGGTTTGCTCCTACCTTGGTGGCGACCGAGTTTGATAGAACTCAGCGATTCCAGCAGGGACTTCACTTGCAGATTTTATTGGCAATAAAGCAGTTTGAGCATCAGACTTTTGATGCGGTATTGAGAGCAGCTAGGAGGCATAAGTATACCTCCCAGAGGATCGTGGACAGGACCGGTGGTCGGAAGCGATCTCATGGCCACATGAATCAGTTTTCAGCACCAGCCCCGGTAGCTAGGGCTTTGACCATTGGAACCCCGAGGCGGGCGGTCTCAGTGACGTCGGTTCCACATTCAACCCCGATGAACCCTCAGAATCAGAAGCACTCTTCCGCAGTGGGATTTTCACATTGCGGGAAGCCATGACATGTGGTAGCAGAGTGTCATAGGGCGCAGGGATTGTGCCTGGCTTGTGGGGCAGCAGATCACAAGATAGGATCCTACCCGAATAGGGGTAGTTCATCATCGTCCAACTTTTCTAGTCCTTCGGTGAGAGGACCAGCACCCGTCCAGCAGCAGCAGCAGTACCCGTTGCCGAGGCCCTTGCCGCCTCAGACTCAAGTATTTCAGCAGCATAATCCCCAGCAGTATGCACAAGCCTAAGCGCAGATCCAGAATAGGCAGAGAGGTTTCCAACAGAGGGGACCCGCACCCAGAGGGCATGGTCAGGCGATGGCGATGACCGTAGAAGAAGGACTGGCATCAGGTGAGGTAGTAGCAGGTACTATTCTCGTCAACTCCTTTCCAGCATCAGCGTTATTTGATTCTGGTGTATCGTATTCATTTATGTCTGCAAGATTCATGACACGGATAGGATTGGAGCCCGAGTCCTTATCAGTAAGGCTTAATATACTTACTGGTAGCGGTCTTGTGGGAGTAGATAGAGTATTTTTCTCGTGTCGGATCGTAGTTAGCGGTAGAGAGTTTTCCGCTAGATTGATAGAATTCCCGATGGCCGATTATGATGTGGTCTTAGGGATGGATTGGTTTAGGGACCAGTATGCTAGAATAGACTGCCATATTGGCAGGGTTGTTTTTAGCATTCCAGTTAAGCCAGAGTTTTCCTTTTCCTGAGGCGAAGTTGAACCTTCTCCTCCAGTATTGCGGATGGCAGTAGCAGCAGTGTAGTTACCCCGGATAGTCGAGGAGTTTCTTGATGTTTTCCCAGAAGAGCTTCCAAGAATGTCGCCAGAGCGAGAGATCGAGTTTACTATAAACTTGATCCCAGGGATGGCCCCAGTGTCATAGAGAGTCTACAGGATGGCGCCGTCAGAGTTAGTGATATTGTACAAGATGATTGAAGAACTCAGGACCAAGGGATTCATTCATGCAAGTGGATCGCCTTGGGGAGCCCCGATGCTTCTTGTGAAAAAGAAGGATGGTACGTCCAGATTATGTGTTGACTATCGTATCTTGAACTCAGTGACAATCAAGAATAGATATCCTCTCCCGAGGATAGATGACTTGTTTGATCAACTCAAGGGGGCAGCAGTATTCTCAAAGATTGATTTGCGGTCAGGATATCATCAGGTCAGAGTCAGAAAGCAGGACATCCCGAAGACAGCTTTCAGATCTAGATATGGGCATTGGGAGTTCCTTGTTACGCCATTTGGAGCGACCAATGCACCAGCCGTATTCATGGACCTCATGAATCGTATCTTCATGCCTTATTTGGATCAGTTCATGATTGTGTTCTTAGACGACATCCTGGTCTACAGCAAGAGTGAAGTAGAGCATGAGCAGCATCTCAGAATTGTCCTCCAGATTCTTAGAGAGTACCAGTTGTACGCAAAGTTCAGTAAATGCGAGTTCTGGCTCGATCGTATTTCGTACTTGGGTCATATCATCACCAGAGGTGGAGTGGAAGTGGATCCACAGAAGATCGTGGCTATTGAGACGTGGCCAGTACCCAGTACAGTTGCAGAAGTTTACTGTTTTCTTGGCTTGGCCGGCTACTACCGACGATTTGTTTCAGACTTTGCTCGAATTTTAGCGTCATTGACCCAGTTGACCTGCAAGGATGTCCAGTTTGCTTGGACAACAGAATGTCAAGATTCTTTTGAGAAGTTGAAGCGAGGTTTGATAACGGCACCCATTCTCATGCTTCCAGATGAGACCGGGAGATTCTCAGTATATTGTGATGCTTCAGGAAGAGGTTTGGGATGTATTTTGATGCAGCATGGGAAGGTAATAGCTTATGCGTCACGTCAACTTCATGATCATGAGAGGAATTATGCAACCCATGATTTGGAGTTGGCAGCAGTAGTATTTGCACTTAAGCTTTGGAGGCACTACTTGTATAGAGATAGGGTGGAGATTTTTATCGACTACAAGAGTCTGAAATATGTGTTCACTCAGACGGATCTTAACATGCGTCAGAGGAGATGGCTAGAGCTGCTTGTGGATTATGACATCAACCTGCAGTATCATCCTGGGAAGGCCAACGTAGTAGCAGATGCAATGAGCAGAAGAGCTGGAGTTTATTTTCTAACATCGTAACCAGAGTTATTGGTAGATCTTCAGAAGATGAGTATAGAAGTTGTCCTTTCTACCAATGTGGCGTTGATGGCCAGCATGCAAGTTCAGTCCAGTATAGTTGAGAGGATCAAGTTAGCTCAGTCAGCAGACTCCAAGCTTCAGCGACTCAGAGTAGAGTGTGAGGCAGGACGACGGCCAGAGTTATGCATTCATGAAGATGGTACACTTCAACATGGTAAGCGTCTTTGTGTACCCAGTGGAGATATCAGACAGGAGATCATGGCAGAAGCTCACAGTTTTCAGTATTCCATTCATCCGGGTGGTACGAAGATGTACCGTGATATCCGTCAGCACTTTGGTAGAATGGCATGAAGAGGGAGATAGCCCGGTTTGTCTTTCGATGTTTGGTTTGACAACAGGTTAAGGCTGAACATCAGAGGCCAGCTGGACTTCTTCAGCCCTTGTCGATTCCAGAATGGAAGTGGGAGCATATAACCATGGATTTTGTGACTGGATTACCTAGGTCCCCGACCGGTAGAGATGCTATTTGGGTTATAATTGACAGGCTCACGAAGGTGGCTCACTTTCTTTCATTCAGAATTGGTCAGTCGACGGCTCAGCTAGCAGAGATGTACCTTAGACAAATTGTCAGACTTCACGGTGTACCAGTCAGTATCACCTCGGACAGAGACTCAAGATTTACGTCGCACTTTTGGCGCAGTCTGTAAGAGAGTTTGGAAACTCACCTCCAGTTCAGCTCAGCTTATCATCCGCAAATAGATGGTCAGTCAGAGCGTACCATACAAACCTTGGAAGATATGTTGAGATCTTGTACACTCGACTTCGGTGGTTCGTGGGAAGATCACCGCACCTGGTGGAGTTCTCGTACAACAACAGTTTCCAAGCCAGTATCCAGATGGCACCATTCGAGGCACTGTTTGGCAGGAAGTGCAGATCCCCTCTAGCATAGGACAATATTGGAGAGAGACAGATGCTCGGTCCGAAAATGATTACTCAGACAGATGAAGTGGTCAGAAGAGTCAGAGATCATCTTCGCGTTGCACAAGATTGCTAGCGCCATTGGGCCGATTCTCATCGGCGCCCCCTTGAATTTTCTGTCGGCAACCATGTATTTCTCAGGATCTCGCCTAACCGTGGCGTCATTCGTTTGGGCGTACGGGAAAAGCTTAGTCCTAGGTATATAGGGTCGTTCGATAACCTGGAGTGAGTAGGAGATGTATCCTATCATCTCGCTCTTCCACCGTCGTTACGAGAGGTGCATGACGTCTTCCATGTATCCTAATTACGACGGTATATTCCGAACCTGAGCCACATCTTGGATCATTCGAAATTAGTTGTTGGTACCAACCTTTCGTATGAGGAGAGGCCCGTGTCCATATTGGACCGAAGAGAGAAGATACTCAAGAACAAGACTATCAAATTAGTCCGTGTTACATGGGGTCATCACTCTCTGGATGAGTCAACGTGGGAGCGCGAGGATGATATCCGATCGCGATATCCTGACCTATTTGACTCATAAGGTATAATGTCCTTCTTATGCCTTATCCTCTAAATTTCTTGCTTGAAATAAATGATTGCATGGTAGACTGCTTAGTATAGCTTGTCCTTGCCTCTCTAGCTTCTTAATTAAATTCCGAGGAGAGAATTCTTTTAAGGTGGGTAGAGTTGTAATGACCGTAGTTCGTATTACGTATTTTGGTATACGTGTACATAATTTTGTCTCGTATTGCATGTCTTCTTGCATGGTTTATTTTGGCATTTCATTGCTTGGTTCGGTTCGGCTTGTTTGGTTCGGCTTAGTTCGATTTTGTTGTGAACCAACCCTACCTACCACCACCCTCATCATTTACTAACCCTAACCCCTTTCTCTCTCCTCATTTACTCATCTTCTTCCTCACCATTACTCTTCACCTACCTGAGAGAGAGAGGGAGATCTTAGGCAAGTGCATCTTGCTTCATGGAGGAACTCAACTTTTGTTGCTCCATTCTCTTTCTTACAACGTTCTAAGATACTTTAGTACTTAGTATTTTTTTAATTTCCATGGCTCATTTCATGTAGATCTAAATTTATTTCATTTTCGGATTTCTTGGGTTTTGATCTAGCTAACCTTGTTATTTTCAAGTTTTGATGGTTCTATGTTGTAGAGAATTTCATTTTGCCCCAGATTGGCCTATGGAAGTTCGGATTCTGACCCTGGATGAAGGAATTATGGAGCTTGGGATCATGGCCTTCATGGTTCTTCTTCTCGAAAAATTGGAGAAGAAGAACAGTGCTTAACCGTATGGCTATTTCATGCGGCAAGTTTCTTCCAGCCGCATGAGCTTTCAGCCGCATGCGCCTTTAATCCTGTCGCATGTTTTCTCAGCCGAATGCGCCCCATTTTCCCTGGCCGCATGAACTTCCCTGGCCGCATAAACTTTTCCAGCCGCATAAGACTCAGTCACTTCCAGCCGCATGCGCCCTGTTACCTCAGCCGCATAAGACCCAGTTCCTTCCTAGCGGCATAAGACCCCTTCCTCCCCGGCCGCATGAGTTTACTTTCCCCGAGCCGCATGAGACTCGATTCTCCGAGCCGCATGAGACTCGATACCCAGAGCCGCATGAACCTTTCCTTCCCCTGCCGCATGCTCTCTAGCCGCATGGACCGCTCCCCTCCAGCCGCATAAGTGTCACGACCCGCACCCAGTGTAGGGGCACGAAAAGTGGGTACGTCCAGCCTATGCCGCAGTGTCGGCGGTAGAACGCTGTTCTAGGTTACTATCTAATCAACATCTCACGTAATTATATAATGTACTTGTCAAATCTCAACTCCGAACGGAGGACAAGTATAGATATAATGAAACTCAATCACTGTCACGACCCGTTACCCAAATTGTTGGGCCGGGCCGAGCCATGTCCAGCCTACGCTTGTTAAAGCGTAGTAAGCTGTTCTAAGAATAGACAATAAAGGATCTAAGCTGCTAACAGTTCTAATATCATAATTAAAAGGTTCATCACAACACATCATCTATAAGCGAAAGTAAACAAGTACAGACTTAATAATACACTTCCAAAGTATCTAACTGGAGACAAAGTCCAGTATTCAAATATAAGTTCAAAACAAAGTCTAAGTCTCAAAACACATGAAAGATATCTAAGCAAGGTTCCCCGCTGGGGCCTCTTTTAGAGCTAAGGCCAGGTCCTCAAAATCAGTGCCATAATATGTATCACATAGTATTTCCTCTTCGAAAAGTGAACCTACAACCTTATCATGTCAGGACGGGAGCAAGTACTTGTACTACAAACATATAATACTGATCATGTGATGGAAAAAGATGAAATAACATAATTATGGCATATCTTGATTTATACAGTTTTTAGATACATTTCATCATGGCAATATATATTCGTTTTAAAGTTTAAAACTGTAGCAGGTGAGTGATCAGTCAATAGGTAAAATAGGATGTACAGTGGTACATATCAATTTTTTGATGTGTACATACATACACATAACGGCATCGGTGTATATCCATACACAAACGCCGGACTAGAACATACGACAAAGTTACATATAGAATGTAATAATGCTCGGTAAATACATACGGAGAAGGGGGCATGATCACGTACTCTACTAACAGATTCTCCTTAACCCGTTTTTAACATATGAGTGATACGAGAACAGTAATAAGCATGGTGGATACTGAGAGCAGTAAAAAGCATGGTAGATACTGAGAGCAGTATAAAGCATGACATGTCCTGAGAACCAGTAAGAAGCATGTGAAGATATGACTTGCAGTTATCCAGAAAGCAGTATTTTAACATGTTTTAATCACATTTTATTGTTATACGCAGTAAATAAGCTTGTAGTGGTACTTGCCTCGAGCAAAGCAAGAATAAGAATGTGAAGATATAGATGTCCGGTATCATGTCAAAATGATACACAATCTCAGTTCTAAGCTATATTCAAGTTTACACTAATGGTGTGATACGACTCCTAACTGGATACTAGCTAAGGGATGTCCTAGCATAGAAAATCAATTTGGGGTGACACTAAGCCTATAACCAACCATTAGAACCCTTAGAAACACAAGGATCATTTTAGAGTTTTACAAAATCCAAACATGTAAATATATATACTAATAATAATAATTAATTACAAATTAAGAATGATACATAAGCAAAATCTACAGATGTCGTCGGATGACAAAACAAATATCACCAATGCGTCCAGAATGGTCAAATTAGCTAGGATAGCCTACCCATAAGTCCAATTTGGATACAGAGGCAAAACGGTAATTTCAGGTCAAAATGATGTCCGCCGTCGGACACACTTTGCACCAAAAAATATGTCAGAATAGAAGTCTACAAAATCTAGCAAATTATATGTCCACGAATCAAGAATGATGATACGAACCCAACTGTATGTCCGAAATAGAATTCAGATGACCCGATCACAAAATGGTCCGTTGACCTGGATATTGGTATCTGATTTGCACGAAAATGCGTACCGATACCAAAATCCACTAAATCTAACCAAGTATATGTCAACGAGTCCAAAATAACGACACGAACTCAACGGTATATCCGAAACTGGATTCCGATGAGCCGATCTCAAAATGACACGTTGACGTGGACATTTAGAATCCGGTTTGCACGGAAATGCGTGCCGGAGCAAATGTCTTCAAAAATTAGTAAATTATATGTTAACGAGTCCAGAATGACGATACGAACTCAATAATATATCCGAAACTGGATTCCGATGAGCCGATCTCAAAGTGACCCGTTGACTCGGACTGTGGGACCCGCTTTGTACTGAAATGCGTGCCAGGGCCTACGTCCTCCAAATCTAACAAACTTTATATGAAAACGTGCCAGAACGATGCCACGAGTCTACTGGTGGTGTCAGAAATTGAATCCGGAGTCCCGGGTTCAAAAATGGAATTTAACAAGTACAAAATTAAGAATTCGGACGGCCAACTTTGGCGTCAAATTTGACCAACCAAATGTGCTACAATAAAACGAAACTTAACGGGCAGGAAGAGCGTTATACCAGCTATACACCGAAACTGGTAGCGCGCCAACCAGAGCTGCGACGGCAGAGTTACGAGCTGACGAAGTCGGCTCCATAAAACTGTCCAAAAATAACACAATTTGAAGCGTCTATCAAACGACGAAATTAACGGACGAAACATGATGAGAGTTAAGAGGTATATACCGAGATTGTAACGAAGCAAAGAGTTCGCCGATCCAACGGTCGGATCTCTCAAAAAACGTGCACGAAGTTGCTGCGACGGAACGCCATTTCCGAGTTCAAAACTCGCACGTCACGACGGGATTCCGATGTAAATGCACGAATAGCCTATTTCCCGCGTCGGAGACGACAGAGGCGGCAAGGGGGGTTCGTCGGGGGTTTGTGTGGTCCTCACGGTGGCGGAGGTCGGCCACACGGCGGCATGTGGAGGTGCGGCTGCGGCTGCTGCTGCCATGCGCTGCCGCTGCTGCTGCTTTGCTGTTGTTGTTGCAGCTGCTGCTGCTACTGCATGGTACATGCGTACGGCCAGTGGCGGCGGCGGCATGGCATGACGGCGTACGGTGGTCGTTGGTGGGGGTAGAGGTGGTGTGTAGTTGTGGGGGTGGTGTAGTTGTGATGGTGGTGATGGGCTTGATGATGATGGTGTGGTGGTTGTAGTGATGGTGGTGAAGATGGTGTTGTTAATGGTGGTGATGGTGAGAGTGTTGGTGAGGAAGAAGGAGAGATGATGGTGAGGGTAGTGATGTCGGCTAAGTGAGATGGGGGGTGTTCTGTGAAAATAAGAGAGAGGGAGAGAGAGTTATGTGTTTTTTTTGTGTGTGTATATATAATATAAAGAGAGAGAGTGTGTGAGAATAAAGAGAGGGAGATATAGATATTTGAAAGAGGGAGAGAGAGAAGTCGGTTGGAGGGGTGTGCTGGTGATAGGGAGGGTGAGGTGGTGTGTGTGAGTAATAGGAGAGAGAGAGAGAGAGAGTGTGATATTTATATATATGTGTATATATATATATATATGGGATATTTGTAAAGTAGAGAGAGGAAGAGATATTTTAAAATGGGAAAAAGAAAAATATTGTGTAGAGTATTTGGGTAGTCATGAGGACAACATGGAGCTTGGGTTTGGGTTCGATCGAGCCGGGTCGGGTCAAAATCGGACATGGTACAATAATTGAATTTAAATAGATATTTATGATCATGGATAAATAAGTAACATGCAGGGACTCAAATAAATGGGACACAAGCGTCATGTGGGTAGTAGGCTTCATGTGGGCCATGTCCATACTTTGGGTTGGCAGGTTGGATCGATGTCGGGTCCCAAAATTAAATTGGAAGTTAAATCAGATTTTACGGTAGATAATTAATTGGCCTAAATTGATCCAAAAGTTGTGTGAAGAAAATGAAGCACAAAATAGAGTGTCTGAGTGGGACACGAAGGTCATGGGTGTGGAGCATCTTGAGTAGATCATTCATGAGAAGTTGGTTCTGAGAAAATGATTGGTCTTGTTCTCCCAAATTAAAAGTCACGGTAACGTGCAAACGATGCTCAAAGATAAGAGTGGGAATAATTATTCAACGATTAATTGGTCTAAGTTGACCCGAAGTTGCGCGATAAAAAAAATCACAAGGGAACGAGTTTAAGTGGGACATGATATATTAAAACGAAGATAATCTTGTCTACTACAAAACCCATAAAGAGAGTTTACAAAGATTGGCATCTCTGACGCTCCAGAAGTCAAAGTCACGGAAAGGAACATTAATGATCAAAACAATTAAATAAAATACTTATTGAAAATAATTTATTTAGAAAATATAAAATAAACCCTAAAATTCAGGGGGCTTACATCCTACCCACCTTACAAAAATTTCGTCCTCGAAATTAAAAATCATCCAATAGGTCAAACTATAACATGTAGCTGCTCTGGCTACGATACTCAATATGCTACCCTTGTGATCATCTCTTTCGTTTCTCTTTACAATTTTTTTGGTTTAGGTTCAACAAGGTCCTTCTATCATAAACTACGTCATGTATCCTTTAGAATCTTCCATACTAACATGGAACCTTTATGTATACCCTAAACTATAGGTCATTCTCTGGGTATGTTTATAAGCCAACAATGCTTAATCATCAACCATATTTCCAACCTCAATTGTAAATACTTGTTTTCCTTATCATATCCTAAGTATCATTGTTATATCAATCCACAGACCCTTTGCATTATTTGTCGTCAATCCTTTCCTACAGTTTCTCCTTGAAAGTATACGTTCAATTCTTATCCTTGGCGTAGACCCTTCTTCTTTTTACTCAACAAGTCCTCCGAATATAAATCCTCGATTTCAAACTCCCGATTTATTAATTACCAATGTACATATGTCTTTGTCTTGTTCCTTGTCTTTTTAACTGATATCTTCCCGATCTCGTACACAATATTATATCCCATTCTAACTTATTTTATATCATTCCACGTATCGACATACCCTCTAATCACATGTAATTAGCTGTAGGTAACCAACCAAAATTCTACAAATGCTAAATCCTTAATTTGTAAGTACAGGATTCGGATCCTCAATCCTTAGTCATAACAATATAATTAATATCTCATTATTCCATCTTAGATGCCCTACAATCAAGTCATACTATCAATACAATCGTTCTTAATGGTTTCCAAGTCTACTACAGTCAGTCACTCATACTTGTCCTATAAGCTTAATCTAACCAATCCCGAGGAAAAGTATTTACCACAATCACACAATACATTTATAGTTATACTATAGAATCAGTTAACAAGGTTTGGCTATTTCGGTCGTCTATCAAATATAAGATAACAAGGCCTAAGACTGGGTCAAGCAATCTATAACAGTGTCCAAACAAGTTAAAGGTCAAGCAAGACGGGAAAGTTTGTCGGAATATATCCAAGAATGGTACGAAGACAACGAGATGCATAGGACGTAGTTGTGGTAAAACTTGAGAACCATATACCTCCGCGATTAGGTCACGTGAAGTTATTGCCAAGTCAATGTGTATCTGGCTGGAATAACTTATTTGTTCCATAATACGACGGATGGCTGCAGTACGCATCAGATAATACAGGTTCTTGAACTTATCTTGGCTAAAACCATAAAATATGAATCAAATACACATGGTTTGGTTCAAGTAAGATCCGTGAAACATATGTAACCATGATGCCGTCATCTGAAATCATGCCTCACCAGTATTTCTCTGGCCGTAAAACTCTCGATTCCATAATACAAGGTTAAAATCTATTTTCTCGAATCTTCCTTGGATCAATTTATAAGGCATTTCTAACAATTACCGAGAAGGACGAGAAGAATTACCCAAGAGGTTAACGAAGAAGGGTTTAGTCAAATCATAGGAAAGATGGAACACAAAAATAATTATGTCTAATAGATAACGCGAAAGCAATCATGTTGGAGAGTCCTAGAGAACCTATAATCCTAGTTGTGGATATAGATAGGACAGAGTTAATCAAGACGGGGAAGAATGATGATAAGAATTTATTCTTGGTCATTCGATCATAACGAAGTGAACCAAGTTGAGATATGATCTGATAACCTTACACGTCTTCCTGAAATTATGTTGCCAGAATTTTTGCCACACCAGTAAGCTTAGATGCAATAAACGATAGAGTCATAACTAAGGTATACACCCTATAATCATGTTATCTAGAATTCTCGCCACGCCAACCGGTATGGCTGCGAGAAAATCTAAATTCCATAACGAAGATAAGTATACCCAAAATCAGGCCCTATATTTTTGTCATACCAGCTAATATGGCTGCGATAAATTCTAAACTCCATAACTAAAGCAGACATTTACCTTATCAGGATATATCACAATTCAATCCACAAAATTTATCACGATGCAAGATTAAAGTCAACAACGAAAGTCAGAAATCAAATTCAACAACGAATTAAAGAACAACAATTAGAATTAAGCGGAAATATATTTCTAGGTAAGATTAGAGTGAGATCCTCAGGGGTCATCCCAAGGGTACTATCCTGGTCAAAATTGTAACCCACTAAATTTTAAACAAGAGACTAAATATAGTTAACGGTCCTATGCTGTGATGAGTTTTCCTATGTTGCAATCCTAGAAATCCTCTAGGTGTTCTAAATGTTATCCCTAGTGTTATCTAGTTATCTTAAGTTCCTAATTACAGGCATGCTTGGTACAATAACGTAACCAAAAACTTAAGTCTGGACCCACATGGGCAGCCACGAAAAACATGTCACGACCCGTTATCCAAATTGTTGGGCCGGGTTGAGCCATGTCTAGCCTACGCTTGTTAAAGCGTAGTAAACTATTGTAAGAATAGACAATAAAGGATCTAAGCTGCTAATAGTTCTAATATCACAATTAAAAGGTTCATCACAACACAGCATCTATAAGTGAAAGTAAACAAGTACAGACTTAATAATACACTTCCAAAGTATCTAACTGGAGACAAAGTCCAGTAATCAAATATAAGTTCAAAACAAAGTCTAAGTCTAAAAACACATGAAAGATATCTAAACAAGGTTCCCCGCTGGGGCCTCTTCTGGAGCTAAGGCCAGGTCCTCAAAATCAGTGCCATAATATGTATCACATAGCATTTCCTCATCGGAAAGTGAACCTACAACGTTATCCGGTCAGGACGGGAGCAAGTACTTGTACTACAAACATATAATACTGATCATGTGATAGAAAAAGATGAAATAACATAATCATGGCATATCTTGATTTATCCAATTTTTAGATACATTTTATCATGGCAATATATATTCGTTTTAAAGTTTAAAATTGTAGCAGGTGAGTGATCAGTCAATAGGTAAAATAGGATGTACAGTGGTACATATCAATTTTTTGATGTGTACATACATACAGATAACGGCATAGGTGTATATCCATACACAAACGCGGGACAAGAACATACGACAAAGTTACATATAGAATGTAACAATGCTCGGTAAATACATACGGAGAAGGGGGGCATGATCACGTACTCTACTAACAGTTTCCCCTTAACCCATTTTTAACATATGAGTGGTACGAGAATAGTAATAAGCATGGTGGATACTGAGAGCAGTAAAAAGCATGGTGGATACTGAGAGCAGTATAAAGCATGACATGTCCTGAGAACCAGTAAGAAGCATGTGAAGATATGACTTGCAGTTATCCAGAAAGCAGTATTTTAACATGATTTAATCACAGTTTATTGTTATACGCAGTAAATAAGATTGTAGGGGTACTTGCCTCGAGCAAAGCAAGAATAAGAATATGAAGATATAGATGTCCGGTGTCCTGTCAAAATGATACACAATCTCAGTTCTAAGCTATATTCAAGTTTACACTAATGGTGTGATACGACTCCTAACTGGATACTAGCTAAGGGATGTCCTAGCATAGAAAATCAATTTGGGGTGACACTAAGCCTATAACCAACCATTAGAACCCTTAGAAACACAAGGATCATTTTAGAGTTTTACAAAATCCAAACATGTAAATATATACACTAATAATAATAATTAATTACAAATTAAGAAGATACATAAGCAAAATCTACAGATGTTGTCGGATGACAAAAAAAATATTACCAACGCATCCAGAATGGTCAAATTAGCTAGGATAGCCTAACCATAAGTCCAATTTGGATACAGGGGCAAAACGGTAATTTCAGGTCAAAATGATGTCCGTCGTTGGACACACTTTGCACCAAAAAATGTGTCAGAATAGAAGTCTACAAAACCTAGCAAATTATATGTCCACGAATTCAGAATGATGATACGAACCCAACGGTATGTCCGAAATGGAAGTCTGATGACCAGATCAGAAAATGGTCCGTTGACCTAGATATTGGTATCCAATTTGTACGGAAATGCGTGTCGATGCCAAAGTCTACTAAATCTAATGTCACGCCCCAGTACCGAAATACGGAGACGGACTAGGCCAGCTACTCCATATGAGGTACGTAACGTCATACGGCGATCGTGGCTGTCGAGAGACTAGGGGGTACATGCTACAATCAAGTCTCCTATGGTCCCACAGAGTTCTATGTCTCAATCAATCAAATCACATCAGCAATTAAATGAACATTAAAGATAAAGCAGTAAGGCGTCCCCGACGCTTCATCAAAATGGTCATGAGAGACTAGCTTTATAATTTAGCTATCTCAGAGAGTCAGGAGTACAAAATTATACACAGCTGCAGTCTGTTTAATTACAATTATGTATTGACACCAAAATATCGAGTAATCCGGCTAACAGGTGCCGGTGGCTAAACGCCGCAAAAGTATAAGCAGGAGTGGTGGAGAAGAAACCCACTCGAGTCCCCGAACTGCCATGCTCCTAGTATGCACCATGGATGTCAGGGAGGAAGATAGTGTCCTCTAGCTCTGCTACGAGATCTGGCCAAACAAAACCAGCGGGGTCAGCCCCGAATAGCAAGTACCGCCAAAGGGGCACAAGAGTTAAGATTTAAAAACCCAGTTAAATAGAATGATTGATAATAGTAATACTTATGCTACTATTATAGGGTGGCACAACATCCTCGAACCCATATGGCACCCTTACAACCAAACAAGGACAAAAGGTGCCGCATGGAGTCGGGACGTGTCGTACTCTATAACTTTCACATAAGTTAAAAAAAGGTATAAACAATAAAATTTCCTGATCGTGGCTTCGATCGATAGCCTATCGCAGCACAATAACCAACCCAACAATCAGACAAGAACATGGGTTGGATCATGTACCGAGATAGACCATGTTCCTCAGTCATTCACAGAAGTAGCACATCACAACCAGAAATAGTCTTTCGTTCATAACTTCGGTCCACAGCCTATCATAGTACGATAACCAACCCAACAATCAAACAAGAACATGGGTTGGATCACGTACCATGATAGTCCGCTTCCCTCAGTTATTCACGGAAGGCAATAGGATACAAGCAAGTCATTTTTACGGCCAATCAAGTCTACGAGTTTCTAGTAGGACGAGGTTATCCTCGCATCATGTTAATAGGAATCCTCAGATCGTATCTTTCCAGCAAGGCTAGCCAACCCAGGGGTTCGCGTAGACAGGTATGATTGAGCACAGGTCCCTCGTAAGGCCACCTTGCTAAAACATATAATATATAGCAGGAATTAATCGGATACAGTCATCCACTCGTTGCAGATGACACAGTATTCGTGGAGACCAGCCGGCGCGTCAAGACAGTATCTCAAGGCGGCTGGTGTAACACGATCTCGGGATTTTTCCCTTCCCATGCATCTAGTATATTTAGTTGCCTAATTTAACCCTAGGTGAAATCTTGGACTTTCATGCTGTGGCCTGCATGATTATCCTCCTAAAATCGTACTTTAGTACGAGTACCCCAAAGAGGATCTATGTCAATCAGTATGTCAACATGTTCTACCCTCCTTAGTGTAATGCATCATTGCAAATACGCCACGTGGAGTTACGAGTCATTTGCCGAGCATGAACAAGAACTGGGACATTCAGGTACATGTATCAGGTAGGAACACTTTGTTCTCCGGGGTCACATTAGTGCTCATATCATGCTCGGGACAAAAGGCGTAAGGATATAAAATGGGCATATAATATATATATATATAGTAATAATAATAATAAGGTAACCAGATAGGGCACAAAAGTCCATGCGGCTCAAGGGGAGTGAGTCCATGCGGCTGGGTCAATACAGGTTCATGCGGCTGGGACTGCACGCTCATGCGGCTCAGGGAGCCCAAGGCGCATGCGGCTGGAAAGGCGGGTTCATGCGGACGAAGGGGTGTCAGCTTATGCGGTTGCGAAGGGAGCAATCGCCAGGCGGCCGGGGTTCAACATTATATGCGGCTATGATCAGACGAAGTCTTATGCGGCTGAGCATGGGCGATACATATGCGGCTGGATGATGGATGGGCCTTATGCGGCCCAAAACAGTAGCGCATATGCGGCTGGGTGCAAAAGAACTCATACGGCTGAAAGCTAGCCGCATGAAGTCCATGCGACTTAAGATAACAGGGGCTCATGCGGCTGAGTCTAAACAAGGCTATGCGGCTCAATTACTTGCCGCATGAAGATTCATGCGGTCAAGTACTCAAGCAAGTCTTATGCGGCTAGGAAGGACTTTCCATGCGGCTGAGCTCGAACGAGTCTCATGCGGCTGGAAAGGCCATGCGGCCAGAGACTTGTCGCATGAGGATTCATGCGGTCAAGTACTGCTCTTCTTCTCCACTTGTCCGAGAAGAGGAGCCAAGCAACCATGGCTTCCAAACTACACAAAACCTTCATCCGGAGCCCAAATCAGAACTCCCTTAGGTCAAAATGGGGTAGAACGAGATCCTCTACAACATGGAACCATCAAAACTAGGAAATAACAAGATTAAGTAGATCAAAACCCAAGAAATCCGAAAATAAAGTAAACCTAGATCTACAAAAATCAAAGCTTCAAAATGGAAACTTCCAAGTTCTAAACTAGTATAGGTTGAGGAGAAGAACATGTTTTGGCAAATAGTTTTATAAGAAATCATTGACAAATTATGGATCCATCTCTTGAGCAAGTTGGTACTTGCCTTGGTTGATGGAGGAAATATTTGGTTGGTGAAGGAAATAAATGAGAGGAAGTAAATGAGAGGAGGGAGAATTAGATGAGTTATATATATAGATCTTGGACCCATGGGTTCATGATGAACCATTGGTGAACCAAGAATAGGTTACCCAAATGAGCCAAAACTGTAGGCCCAAATGCAGAAAATAAATTAGGAAATAATATTTTGTCGAATATTTTGGGAAATGCATGAAGAAAGACAGCATAATAAATATAGTATAAATACAAGGTAAATATAATTTGTCGGTATACGTATTAAAACACGTATTCTAGGATCAGGGAGTGACATCTAACAAAGTATATGTCAACGAGTCCAAAATGACGACACGAACTCAACGGTATATCCGAAACTGGATTCCGATGAGCCGATCTCAAAATGACACGTTGACGCGGACATTTGGAATCCGGTTTGCACGAAAATGCGTGTCAGAGCAAATATCTTTAAAACTCAATAAACTATATATTAACGAGTCCAGAATGACGATACGAACTCAACGATATATCCGAAACTGGATTCCGATGAGCCGATCTCAAAGTGACCCGTTGACTCGGACTGTGGGACTCGCTTTGTACCGAAATACTTGCCATGGCCCACGTCCTCCAAATCTAAAAAACTTTATATAAAATGTGCCAGAACGACGCCACGAGTATACTGGTGGTGTCAGAAATTGAATTCGGAGTCCCGGGTTCAAAAATGGAATTTAACAAGTGTAAAATTAAGAATTCGGACGGCCAACTTTGGCGTCGAATTCGACCAACCAAACGTGCTTACAATGAAACGAAACTGAAGTGGCAGGAAGAGGGTTATACCAGCTGCCCACAGAAACTGGTAGTGCACCAACCGAAGCTGTGACGGCGGAGTTACGAGCTGACGAAGTCGGCTCCATAAAACTGTCCAAAAATAACACAATTTAAAGCGTCAACTTCGTGGCCAGTTTTGATATATCAAACGACAAAATTAACGGACGAAACTTGAGGGGAGTAAAGAGATATATATCAAGATTTTGACGGAGCAAAGAGTTTGCCGATCTAAAGATCGGATCTCTCAAAAAACATGCATAAAGTTGCTGCGATTGAATGCTATTTCCGAGTTCCAAACTCGCGCGTCACGACGGAATTCCGACGTAAATGCACGAATAGCCTATTTCCAGCGTCGAAGATGATGGAGGCGGCAAGGGGGGTTCACCGACGGTTTGTGGGGTCTTCACGGTGGCAGGGGTCTGCCACGCGGTGGCGCGTGGTGGCGCGGCTGCGACTGCTGCTGCCATGCGCTGTCGCTGTTGCTGCTTTGCTGTTGTTATTGCAGCTGCTGCTGCTGCATGGCGCACGCGTACGGCCAGTAGCGGCGGTGAGCGACGGTCGCCAACGGGGGTGGAGGTGGTGTGTAGTTGTGGGGGTGGTGTAGTTGTGGTGGTGGTAATGTGCTTGATGATGATGGTGTGGTGGTTGTAGTGATGGTGGTGAAGATGGTGTTGTTAATGGTGGTAATGGTGAGAGTGCTGGTGAGAAAGAAGGAGAGGATGATGGTGAGGGTGGTGATGTCGGCTGAGTGAGGGGGGGTGCTCTGTGAAAATAAGAGAGATAGAGAGAGAGTTATGTGTTTTTGTGTGTGTGTGTGTGTGTATATATATAATATAAAGAGAGAGAGAGAGAGTGAGAATAAAGAGAGAGAGATAGATATTTGAAAGAGGGAGAGAGAGAAGTCGGTTGGGGGTGGTGTGCTGGTGATGGGGAGGGTGAGGTGGTGTCTGTGAGTAATAGGAGAGAGAGAGAGTGTGATATTTATATATATGTGTATATATATGGAATATTTGTAAAGTAGAGAAATGAAGAGATATTTTAAAATAGGAAAGAGAGAAATATTGTATGGAGTATTTGGGTAGTCATCAGAGGACAACATGGAGCTTGGGTTTGAGTTCAGTCGAGCCGGGTCGGATCAAAATCAGATATGGTACAATAATTGAATTTAAATAGGTATTTATGATCATGGGTAAATAAGTAACATGTAGGGACTCAAATAAATAGGACACAAGCGTCATGTGGGTAGTAGGCTTCATGTGGGCCATGTCTATACTTTGGGTGGACAGGTTTGATCGATGTCGGATCTCGAAATTAAATTGGAAGTTAAATCAGGTTTATAGTGGATAATTAATTGGCCTAAATTGACCCAAAAGTTGTGCGAAGGAAATGAAGCACAAAATGGAGTGTCTGAGTGGGACACGAAGGTCGTGGGTGTAGAGCGTCTTGAGTAGAACATTCATGAGAAGTTGGTTCTGAGAAAATGACTGGTCTTGTGCTCCCAAATTAAAAGTCACGGTAACGTGCAAACGATGATCAAAGATAAGAGTGGGAATAATTATTCAACGATTAATTGGTCTAAGTTGACCCGAAGTTGCGCGATACAAAAAGAGCACAAGGGAACGAGTTTAAGTGGGACATGATATATCAAAACGAAGATAATCTTGTCTACTACAAAATCCATAAAGAGAGTTTACAGAGATTGGCATCTCTGACGCTCCAGAAGTCAAAGTCACAGAAAGGAACATTAATGATCAAAACAATTAAATAAATTCTTATTGAAAATAATTCATTTAGAAATTTTAAAATAAACCCTAAAATTTAGGGGGCTTACAATCACAGTCTAAGCATGATAGGATAACACAGAAGTCTATATTAAACTCAAAGCAACAACTTAAATAAACTTCTAAAATAATAATATCTCAAACAATCTCAAATACAACTCAAATCTCCACTTATTACAATACAAGTTCCAACAGAAAAAACTAAACCATAAACTAGCAATCTACTCCAAGCTCCACTGGTCCTCTAGGCTAGCTGTGAATCTCTATGTTACCTGTAATATTTTCAACAGGTCCAGTCAAAACAGAAGCGAGCACAATACATCTCACGCAGTTCATATCATGTCAGAAAAAAATAAACATGCAATAGAGTACGATATATGAATAACTAAAAGAATGTACATGAAGTAAAAGAGATAACTGTAATGGAAATATCTACTATAAGTAGAAAACTATCAATGACTAGTGAATCAGAGTACAAGATAGACATGTGAACAGCTGGAGGTGATTCAAGAGAGGTTGAACATGATTATACTACTTTGGAATTATTCATATGCTATTTCTACTCCCCCATCCCCAATCAATACACAAGGATCCAGACATGTTACGTTAAGATTCAAGATCTCACTGTCTCATAGATGAGAGCATACGTGAAATTGATTCATGGAGGCTATGTGAACATGAGAGTACATGAAACTCCAGAGTATACATGAATAGTGAAGTATGACGATACATGATGTAAGTGAAACACACAAGACATAAAGTACCTGATGCTCCCGAGGGGGATAACATCTCATGAAAAGATCTATATAGTACCAATCCGTGTTACTAACGTGACAGCATACAAGTAAAGTAATCTAGAGCAGGAATATAAGTTCTAGCAAGTATGAAACGGTCAAAGAATGTACTCGCCTGATATCCTGAACAACTGATATGAAAATATGGCCAACTGGAGTCACATAGTCCTAGTTATAGCAACACAGGTTATAAAGAGTTCAATTTATATGGTAATTGAAATTATAATGCAATCTACATTAGTCTAAGTCAATCTAGGTCAAAGTCAACTCTTGGTCAACTCTGGTCAACTATAAAGTCAAGCTAGGTCAACTCTAGTCAACTATGGTCAAACTAGCTAGGGTTGGGGTCAATAATGGTCAACTAGTCTAGGTAAGTCAATTCTAGGTCTAAACAAACTAAGTCTATGCAAATCAAGTATCCAAGATAGCTACTAACTCATAGCCTAAGTCACTTGCTAAACCAAACACAAAACAAAACCATAAGCTAACAAGGCACACAAACTTAGTCATATAATGTGTATATATTATTCATATTTACATATCCATATACATAGATATATATAAGAAAGCTATATATATAGGCACATACATACATATACATAGAGAGAGAAGGAGAGGTAAAAGAGTAAGTGAGTGTGTGTGTGACATGTGTGTGAAAGGATATGTGTTAATGTTCTCAGATTTAGTGATAGATAGGTGTATGTGACATGGGATGCATGGTGTCAAAGGGTGTATGAATGCATGTGTGTAAAAGGTTATAGGTTAACTCAGTTTATCGAAATGCATACATACATACATACATACATACTTACATTGCATACATGCATACATACATATCATGTATACATACATACATTGCATACATGCCTACATACATATCATATATGCATACTTGCATTCATTCATAAACCTATACATACATATTTGAATACATTATATACTTGCATACATTATATTCATATATGCATACTCTACATTATATTACATTCATTCATGTATACATGCATACATATAATATATGCATACAAACTCATATATTCAACTCAAAATATATGTGAATACATACATTACATTACCTTAACACATATATATATATATATATATATATATATATTATATATATTATATATATATATATATATATATATATATATCCCATATACATGCATACGTTATTTTATAAAAAACAAATTATATGTATATATATTATACATGCATACGTCAGTTTATGCATTATATTCATTCACATATCATTAAGTTGCATACATATACTTATTTTCATTACATACATGTCATTTATGCATATTACATACTTATATCCATCTATGCATTATATACATTGTATACAACATGTAAAAGTAGAAAAGGAAAAAAAGGGGGAAAAAAACTGAAATGGAAAGGAAAGGGAAGGAAAAATGTAAGAAAAAGGAAAAACAGTGGACATATACATGCTTGCATCATATATTCTATATAACCATACATGCTATCATTATATATTGCATTACATTATGTATACATTATGCATTCATATCTGTCATTACATGTACACCTTGCATTCATATCTAGCATTCATTATATACTTTCATGCATACATTGTATATCATTCTTTCATTCATGCATTTATGCATTGCTTACATATATTACATTGATTGCATTCCTACATGCATGCTTTCAATCAATATATATATATATATATATATATATATATATATATATATATATATATATTAATGTAAAGAGGATACATATCATATATACATCATTTCATTCATCTAACATATCATGCATTACATACTCTACATTCATTTAAAATCCATACTACATAGGCTCATAGGTTACACAAAATGCCTATATCATATAGTCACTCTTCTACTTAAAACCAATACTGTACCAATTGGGCTTTCACTATATTCTAGGATTAAAGTATGTTATAGCCCTTCATGTTAGCTTTCCGAAACTTCAAACGGATCGCATTTTGCTGTCCGGAAGCTCCCGGAATTGCGAAAACACCGAAACGCGTTCGTCTTTCGTACAGCTGACACTCAAATAATTATACAAAAAGTTTCAGAACGATTTTGGCTTATTAAAATATATATTTGGAAAGCTAACTTCGATACGGTTCTCTAAAAAAATAGGAGATAAATTTGAGTTCTTAGCTAAAAGTTATGATATTTCTAAGTTGCTTTGGTTAATAAAACGTGGATGAATATTATGACGAATTTGAGTTGTTTTGGACAAAAGAAACACATGTAGGCCAAGACACTTGGATACCAACGTAGGTATCCAAATGAAACTCATTCTAACCATCCTAACTAAGATAAATCCACTCTTTAACCATTCTAAAACTAAATTTTAATATCTATTTAAACTATTATCATACATACATACACATGGGGTGTCCTAATTTGGGATATATTAAGTAGGACACAATACCCATATCTAAATTCTCAAGAGAGCTCCAAATGACCTCAAATTTGAATCTAAATGGGGTACATGCATGGGGGTGGATCCTATGGGTTCAAAACTAACTAATATGTATGGGAAATCAATTTAGAGGGTTGGTTTTACCTATTGGGAGTGGAATCCCAATAATACTTCCAAGGACACGGCTCCGACACAAAGATCTTTCAAAAAGGACACTCCTCCTTGCACTTTGCTCCAAATCATTGCTAGCACCCTCCCTTGGTAGTATGAGAAGGTTGGATGGAAGTTTTGGTGGAGGGATGTAAGGATTTGGAGATCAAATCAAAGAGGGAAGCTCTCTAATTTGGGGAAGAACACTTAGGGTTCTATGTAGAGGTAAAAGAGACAAGGGTTTTCTTAAGGATTCTTTATAGGAAGGAGGGCACTTGATGGCTGGTCATTAGATGAATTAGGGTTATTTTTACATGTAGATGAGTGGCTATGGCTTGTCCACCCAATTCGAAGCCTTCCTATTGGTTCAATTAGTCATAAGGCTTTCTTTTTCACAAATATCCTAAGGGATAAATATCCTACTATGAAATATCTAGATATTTCTAACCTTGGTACTTAGTAGGAATATTCTAACCATGATTCTAACCTCAAGACTAATCTAGATTAGGTTAAACTTCTAGGGTTAAGGCTTAACAAAAGGATTAGCACAATATTTAATTAATATAAATTACAATTTCACAAAATTATCAAAATGGCCAAAATACCCTTAGGCTAAAAAGTTATAATTAGTCATCATAATCACATGACTCGGCTTCCTTGGTCATGGTTAGTCTCTAGGCTTAGCAAAACTAGGATTTAACTAGTTAACCATCCAAATCATAATTCAATATTTTAAATAGTTTTAAATTGACTAAAAATCACCAAAAATCACAATATGATTTAAATATGATTATTAAATGATTATATTCACAAAATTTCATAGAAAAATTTTGAAAACTTGGTGTTACAAGTCTACCCTCCCTTGGTCATGGTTACCCTCATTTGGAAAACTTGGTGTTACAAGTCTACCCTCCTTAGAAAAATTTCGTCCTCGAAATTAAGATGGTCGTACTCCTTCTAGAGTCTCGTCCCCAACAATCATGGTCTTAGAAGCTCATCTAAATCATGTAATTTGAAAGAATAACATATAGGTTCATGGCAAGCAATATCAGTCTGAGGTTTCATCCAGCTATACTAGCCATACTACAGCACAAGGCAATCACAAGGTATCAAATCATATACAGGCAATAGTAGGGTGCATCAATTCATCAAAGACATGCTAAGGTCTAGGTCAGAACTCACCTCCAACTAGGTCTGGTGACTAGAACTCCCTCCTGGAAGTAGGGCCTAAATTTCTAAGGCATTTCTCATGCTCTTGTTAAAACTCTTATTCCTTCTTTCTGATCTTACTCTCCCTTATCCACTTAATCATCCCAAAAATTTAAATTTCTACACCTTGTCCTAACTTGCATCCAAAATCTCTAGATCAAATTCTATGAAATCTTCAAACTTGTTCAAATCACTGTCCTCAAATTTATTCAAAGTTAATACTACTATGTCATGCATGAACTTATTCTTTATCATAAAATCGACCTTCGTATTTTCTTCACGTACACCTTCAAATATTATTATTTTTAAATTTTAAAAGCTCCATAAAATCTTTAAATTTCCCCATAACCCAAAATCCTTGTGTTCACTCTGTCCTCTTACCAACATCTTATTCAATTTTGGTATCATTATCGCTTTATAGTTACATTCTCTTCTCCATTTCTAAATTCCTAAATTTAGCATCACAATCTTAAGTGAAATATCTCGAGAATCAATAACCTAAAATTATTCAAGTCCACAAAACAAACTGACCTTGAATATCCTAGTTGTTTCTAAAGTACACCTACGAAATATCACTGTTCTAACCATCAATATATCCTACAATCCTTCTGGTGAGCCGGAGGGGTCACTACCTCCTGAGCAGACTAACATCCTATATGAAACTGATAGTCAAAATCAACAGAGATTTAACTATGAAAGGTTACTAGTCTAATGTCAACTTGACTACCATACTTAAGAATAAGTCCTAATACAAGCTATCAAACCATTATACTATGAAAGAGTTATAACTAATGATGTTCTGCAAAGAATTAGACTAGTTATCTGAAGTTATCCCTACTCCTAAGTTAATTTATGATGGAAAACATTATATTTTTTTGAAAAAAGATTGAAACAAAAGCAAAGATGATATGTTCAAAACCTTCCAAATACAATCTGATAATCATATGGTCTGTCCAATCATGAAACTCCTTTTAGGTCAAACCCCCAATAATCAAGGTCTACAAAATTCTATCTAAAAGCTCACAAACATGGTCCTAATGGTCATGATTTCATAGTCTCGAACAGGGTCACTATACTATTTACCACAGCACAATACAACCTGAAGGGTACTAATGGAATCACACACCAAGATGGAAAAGAAGGACAGAAAGGACAGACCTGCTAACTCGTCACTCATAGCGTCGGTCTCCACAACCGTCAGTGCAAAAGCCCTACCCCTCTGGGGTATATCCCTTTGATTGTGCGGGGCATGGTGCTACTCTACAGGTGGCCTAACTCCCTCTATCTAATCCATGATACTCAAGTAATATCCACACTAATATTCAACTCCATCATACTAGGGCACCATCTATATGGCATCTATTCTGCAACCTGATAATCATACCCGTCTATTCAGAACCATGTTACCAGAAATACATCCAAAATCAGACTTTATCTCATCGTCAACCAGCTAATATGATTGTAGAAGACTCTAGATTCCATGACTGAGGCAACCTAGCCCATAAAGTTCATCTTGGTAGAAAATTAAGTCAATAATGAATACCAAGAATCAAATTCAACGAATAAGAAAAATAGACAGATACTGTCAGAATCGAATTTCGAGATAGTTTATAATGAGATTCTCAAGGGTCATCCAAGGAATCTTCTCAAGTAGCCCTAACTGTGATTGAGTAACCTTTCTGCTAAAGCCTATTCCTTAGTTCCTATCGCAGGCACGCAGCAGTAAAACTAATCGTTGCACTACCACGACATCGTACTAATACAACTCTCGACCTGTATGGGCCACCACTAAACACGTGTCACGACCCGGACCCAGTATAGGGGCACGAGAAGTGGGTACATCCAGCCTACGCCACAGTGTCGACGGGTAGAACGCTGTTCTAGGTTACTATCTAATCAACAACTCACGCAATTATATAATATACTTGTCAAATCTCAACTCCGAACGGAGGACAAGTATAGATATAATGAAACTCAATCACAGTCTAAGCATGATAGGATAACACAGAAGTCTATACTAAACTCAAAGCAACAACTTAAATAAACTTCTAAAATAATAATATCTCAAACAATCTCAAATACAACTCAAATCTCCACTTATTACAATACAAGTTCCAACAGAAAAAACTAAACCATAAACTAGCAATCTACTCCAAGCTCTACTGGTCCTCTAGGCTAGCTGTGAATCTTTATGTTACCTGTAATATTTTCAATAGGTCCAGTCAGGACAGGAGCGAGCAAAATACATCTCACGCAGTTCATATCATGTCAGAAGAAAATAAACATGCAATAGAGTACGATATATGAATAAATGAAGGAATGTACATGAAGTAAAAGAGATAACTGTAATGGAAATATCTACTATAAGTAGAGAACTATCAGTGACTAGTGAATCAGAGTACAAAATAGACATGTGAACAGTTGGAGGTGATTCAAGAGAGGTTGAACGTGATTATACTACTTTGGAATTATTCACATGTTATTTCTACTCCCTATCCCCAATCAATACACAAGGATCCATACATGTTACGTTAAGATTCAAGATCTCACTGCCTCATAGATGAGAGCACACATAAAATTGCTTCATGGGGGCTCTGTGAACATGAGAGTACATAAAACTCCAGAGTATACATGAATAGTGAAGCATGACGATACATGATGTAAGTGAAACACACAAGACATAAAGTACTTGATGCTCCCGAAGGGGATAACATCTCATGAAAAGATCCATATAGTACCAATCCGTGTTACCAACGTGACAGTATACAAGTAAAGTAATCTAGAGCAGGAATATAAGTTCTAGCAAGTATGAAACGATCAGAGAATGTACTTGCCTGATATCCTGAACAGCTAATATGAAAATATGGCCAACTGGAATCACATAGTCCTAGTTATAGCAACACAGGTTATAAAGAGTTCAATTTATATGGTAATTGAAATTATAATAAAATCTACATGAGTCTAAGTCAATCTAGGTCAAAGTCAACTCTTGGTCAACTCTGGTCAACTATAAAGTCAAGCTAGGTCAACTCTAGTCAACTGTGGTCAAACTAGCTAGGGTTGGGTCAACAATGGTCAACTCGTCTAGGTAAGTTAATTCTAGGTCTAAACAAACTAAGTCTATGCAAATCAAGTATCCAAGATAGCTACTAACTCATAGCCAAAGTCACTTGCTAAACCAAACACAAAACTAAACCATAAGCTAACAAGGCACACAAACTTAGTCATATAATGTGTATTTATTATTCACATTCACATATTCATATACATAGATATATATAGGAAAGCTATATATATAGGCACATACATACATATACATAGAGAGAGAAGGAGAGGTAAAAGTGTAAGTGAGTGTGTGTGTGACATGTGTGTAAAAGGATATATGTTAATGTTCTCAGATTTAGTGATAGGTAGGTGTATGTGACATGGGATACATGGTGTCAAAGGGTGTATGAATGCATGTGTGTAAAAGGTTATAGGTTAACTCAGTTTATAGAAATGCATACATACATACATACTTACATTACATACATGCATACATACATATCATGTATACATACATACATTGCATATATGCCTATATACATATCATATATGTATACTTGCATTCATTCATAAACCTATACATACATACATATTTGAATACATTATATACTTGCATACATTATATTCATATATGCATACTCTACATTATATTATATTCATTCATGCATACATGCATACATATAATAAATGTATACAAACTTATATATTCAACTCAAAATATATGTGAATACGTACATTACATTACCTTAACACATATATATATATATATATCATTCATTCATATCCCATATACATGTATATGTCAGTTCATGCATTATATTCATTCATATATCATTAAGTTGCATACATATACTTATTTTTATTACATACATGTCATTCATGCATATTACATACTTACATACATCTATACATTATATACATTGTATAAAACATGTAAAAGTATAAGAGAGAAAAAAGGAAAAAAAAAAACTAAAATGGAAAGGAAAGGAAAAATATAAGAAAAAGGGAAAACAGTGGACATATACATGCTTGCATCATATATTCTACATTACCATACATGCTATCATTATATATTGCATTATATTATGTATACATTATGCATTCATATCTATCATTACATGTATACCTTGCATTCATATCTAGCATTCATTATATACTTTCATGCATACATTGTATATCATTCTTTCATTTATGCATTTATGCATTGCTTATATACATTATATTGATTGCATTCCTACATACTTGCATTCAACCATATATATATATATATATATATATTTATATTTATATTTATATATATATATATATATATATATATTAATGTAAAGAGGATACATATCATATATACATCATTTCATTCATCTAACATGTCCTACATTACATACTCTACATTCATTTAATATCCATACTACATAGGCTCATAGGTTACACAAAATGCCTATTTCGTATAGTCACTCTTCTACTTAAAATCAATATTGTACCAATTTGGCTTTCACTAAATTCTAGGATTATAGTATGTTGTAGCCCTTCATGTTAGCTTTCCGAAACTTCAAACGGATCGTATTTTCGTGTTCGAAAGCTCCCAAAATCGCAAAAACACCGAAACGCGTTCGTCTTTCGTACTGTTGACACTCAAATAATTCTACAGAAAGTTTCAGAACGATTTTGGCTATTAAAATATATATTTGGAAAGCTAACTTCGATACGGTTCTTCTAAAAAAAATAGGAGATAAATCTGAGTTCTAAGCTAAAAGTTATGACATTTCTAAGTTATTTTGGTTAATAAAACGTGGATGAATATTATGATGAATTTGAGTTGTTTTGGACAAAAAAAATACATGTAGGCCAAGACACTTGGATATCAACGTAGGTATCCAAATGAAACTCATTCTAACCATCCTAACTAAGACAAATCCACTCTCTAACTATTCTAAAACTGAATTTAAATATCTATTTAAACTATTATCATACATACATACACATGGGGTGTCCTAATTTGGGATCTATCAAGTAGGACACAATACCCATATCAAAAATCCTCAAGAGAGCTCCAAATGACCTCAAATTTGAATCTAAATGGGGTACATGTATGGGGGTGGATCCTATGGGTTAAAAACTAACTAATATGTATAGGAAATCAGTTTAGAGGGTTGTTTTTACCTATTGGGAGTGGAATCCCAATGATACTCCCAAGGACACGGCTCCGACACGAAGATCTTCCAAAAAGGACACTCCTCCTTGCACTTTGCTCCAAATCTTTGCTAGCACCCTCCCTTGGTAGTATGAGAAGGTTGGATGGAAGTTTTGGTGGAGGAATGTAAGGATTTGGAGATCAAATGAAAGAGGGAAGCTCTCTAATTTGGGGAAGAACACTTAGGGTTCTATGTAGAGGTAAAAAGAGGCAAGGGTTTTCTTAAAGATTCTTTATAGGAAGGGGGGGCACTTGATGGCTGGTCATTAGATGAATTAGGGTTAGTTTTAGATGTAGATGAGTGGCTAGGACTAGTCCACCCAATTCCAAGCCTTCCTATTGGTTCAATTAGTCATAAGGCTTTCTTTTTCACAAATATCCCAAGGGATAAATATCCTACTATGAAATATCTAGATATTTCTAACCTTTGTACTTAGTAGGAATGTTCTAACCATGATTCTAATCCCAAGACTAATCTAGATTAGGTTAAACTTCTAGGGTTAAGGCTTAACTAAAGGATTAGCACAATATTTAATTAATATAAATTACAATTTCACAAAATTGTTAAAATAACCAAACTACCCTTAGGCTAAAAAGTTATAATTAGTCATCCTAATAACATGACTAGGCTCCCTTGGTCATGGTTAGTCTCTAGGCTTAGCAAAACTAGGGTTTAACTAGTTAACCATCCAAATCACAATTCAATATTTTAAATAGTTTTAAATTGACTAAAAATCACCAAAAATCATAATATGATTTAAATATCATTATTAAATGATTATAATCACAAAATTTCAAAATTACCCTCATTTTGAAAACTGGGTGGAGACCCATATCCTGCGTACCGCATGAGTTCATTTCCCTATGCCGCATGAGCATACTGATTCCTGGCCGCATGAACCCGAGCCGCATGAGCCCATGAGCCTTATGCCGCATGAGCCCAAGTCCCCTAGCCGCATGAACCCATTTCCCTGAGCCACAGGACTCCTCCCCCAGTCTTGCCCCTTTTACTATTTCAATTGTTGTATTATGCTCATATATTATGACCCTCTGTGTAACCTCGGTCCCTTGATAGAATGTTTGTACCATGTAACCTTGCACATGTACCATGAACACGATAGTGATCCGTAGTGGTGTACTCTTGACAAGTAACTTGACATGATAGTGGCCCGTCGTGGCGCACTCTTAAATAGTAAACCTGACATGATATACCTTGATATGTTGTTGCGATGGCTAATATGACATGACAAGAATAAATGGCCTGGACACCGTGGACGATTGTGTTTGTACAAATGAACCAGTATTATCTTGCATCATGTCTAGGACAGGGCCCCCTGAGTACCACGGTCAGGGGTACCTACTGAATTCAACTAAGGCTAACAACTAAAATAATTCAGTAGTCATGAAGAGATTTCCCAGCTACAGGCAATCCCGTTATCTGGGCGCTCAAGTGGACTTGTAGCCTGCCGACGAGTAGGGCACATTTCCAGTACACTGCCATGTGTTGCACCCGCCATGAACAAGATATTCGACCTGGATAACCTGGATGGTCTGCAGGGCTTATGGCTGTTGGAATAATCTTACTGCATCTTGCTAGTAACTAGGCCTGTGATAACTCTAGTTAGTTAAAGTATCAAGCCATACTTATTGCTTGGCCGTGAATATTGGATGGAGTCTAATAAGTCTAGTCTTGTCCTGATCCTGTACAAGATTGATACATGACCAGATTTCTTGTATTTACTTTATAGATAAATGGTGGGAAACCAAGTTTTATTCATATGCAGGGTTACAACCCTGGTCCTTGTTTGGTTTACGGTTTGTAACCTGGTTATTTGAATATTCCCATGATTATCTCATCGTATATCATCATGATTTCCTATATTTCCAGTTTTTATTAATTATTTTCATTCTTGTGCTAATTGCTGATTTTAGTTCCTAAGTGAAGCCTTCTTTGTGGCACTTGCTCTTTCTGGGATCTGACCCAGCTAGTTTTGTATGGCCAGATTTTAGAGCAGCTCCAGAGGATCCACCGACCTTTCAGCCAGATGGTGACCACTAGACGGAATCCTGGCAACGAATGGGTTTATTTTGGCTCTCCCACTCTATTGTAAAAATATTCTTTTGAGGCGTTTAGCCAACGAGCACGTGTTAGCTCGTTTGTACTTTATTTACTATCTGCCTACGGGCTGTAACATGATTGACAAATCCTAGAGTTGATCATGTATGACTGAAACTCTTGCTAGTTCTCACATTTTGTAATAACTAGCTTCATGATCATCCAAATATGTAATATATGAGACGTCTTACTATTGTATATTTGGTACTCTAACATCTTGTAACTGTTATTACTTGCTTGAGATTGAGACAATAGGCTTGTTCAGGACCATAAGAGACTGATGGATTGTAGTTAAACTCTCATATATCTAGACAGCCGTAATCGTATAATGATAAGGATCCTATTTCATTATACGTAGCTGGCTATGTATGCCCGCGCTCTCCAGTGTTCTGGTTCTGGGGTGTTACATGGTTTAAGTGGTGGCCCATGCAGGTCTTGTAAATCAAGATATATGAGGGTTTACCGAATTGATGTCTCAATCAACACTCGCCCTTGATCTCTGCTCGTATCCTCTGAATCTCTGAATTTTTGACCTGATCACATGCTTGTATCTTTGATCTGTCCTGGTCCTTCCTTATTGTTTTTTATGTCATCTTCTTTAGCGGCATTGTTCCTGGTCCTACCGATCGGCAAGGCGGAGCACCTCCCGTGGACCCGCAGCAACCTAGAGATCAAGCCCAGCATTCCGGAGTAGCCTCTAGAGTCAAACCTACTGGGGGTCAAGAGCCACCCGTCCAGCCAGTCCAACCTGTAGAGCCTGATGATGGCACCATGGTGGGTCTCATCGGGACATTGTTAGCTTCTCAAGATCTTTGAGGTGACACATTGTACCAGGCAGTACAAGATGCTCTGATCAGAGGCAGTCATCAAGGTAACAGTGCAGCCAACAGTTTCAAGTGCTTGAACCCTCCCTTTTCGATGGCAACAAAGATGCTATTGCTGCTGATGCATGGCTTCAGGACACTGAGGTCATTCTAGAAGCAGCCAGGACTCCAGAAGACGAGAAGGTGGCCGTGGTATGCCTACAGTTATTGGATTTAGCCCACAGCTGGTAGACGGCACAGACCGTTGGATTAGTAGCACCTATTGCCTGGGTAGTATTCCGAGAGAGATTTTAGACCAAGTACTTCGATGCTGTAGCTCGGTACGATCTATAGACGAAGTTTACCAATCTGAAGCAGATGGGCAGGACGGTCGATGGATATGCGGCCGAGTTCTCCAGACTTAGTCAGTTTGCTCCCACCTTGGTGGCGACCAAGTTCTCCATCCTTGGATGCTCATTCTCAGACTTTGATGACCTTGTTCCCCATCTTGCCCAAATCTTTATTTACCCAGTGATTGATCAACTTATTTCTTTTATATATATATCGTGATTGGATTTCAATGCTATTGACAGTCGTGCTTTAAACTTTCTATTTTGATCATCTTTAGAATAGTAACCCTTTGTAGTTAATTCCTAGTTGTTTTTTTATAATTACCAGTTTTCATATAGGATAGTAGACTTCCTTACAGCCTTG